>CM042897.1:20125000-20425000 GCA_023653625.1 Triadica sebifera
CTGGTTCTTCGATGCACTCTTGCACTGATTTTTGTAGTGTCCAGTCTTTCCACAATTCCAACATTCGACAGTTTTTGAACTATGGAAATTACTTGGATTCCTGGATTTGGACCTTCTGTCCTTTGATTTACCTCGGTAGTTTGACTTGCCTCGTCCATTACCTCTGGTTGAATTTCTTCCTCTTGACTCTGTATGCAAAACTGAAGAAGTTGATGATTCACCCGACTCTCTCCGTCGGATCTCTTCACTGAGAACCAAATCACGAACATCATCAAATTTCAACTTAGTGCTTCCCGACGAACTACTCACAGCAGTGACAGTAGCATTCCAGCTTTCTGGTAGAGAAGACAAAAGTATTAATGCTCGTACTTCTTCATCAAATTCAATTCCAACCGAACTCAATTGGGTTGTGACTGTATTGAGTTCATTGAGATGTTGAGCTACAGATGCACCTTCTGTCATTCGCAAGTTGAACAAGCGCCTCATGAGGTGCACTTTGTTTGAAGCTGAAGGCTTCTCATACATACTAGAGAGAGCCATCATAAGACCTGCCGTGGTCTTTTCCTTTGCTATGTTGAAAGCAACATTACGGGATAATGTCAATCGGATAACTCCGAGAGCTTGTCTGTCGAGAAGACTCCAGTCTTCTTCCTTCATAGCCTCTGGCTTCTTCCCTGAGAGAGGTTGATACAGATTTCTCTGATACAAATAATCTTATATTTGCATTTTCCAAAAGCCAAAGTCTGCTCCATCGAACTTCTCAATTTTTACCTTTCCTTCATCTGTGGCCATCGCTCCCACTCGAATCTGACTTCCTTTGGATCGTTTCTGACAATTCTTGTGAACCTCTGTGTATTAGAACACCTCCGTGGATAATTTGGTACAACTGACCAAATTTCACTATTCACAAAAATTTACTATTCGTGTGAATAGTAATCGCCCGAAAAAGGACAGAAAAAAACGCAACCAATGCTCTGATACCAGTTGTTGGGAAATGACGCCAATTTCCCTATAGTCAGATTTATGAGAAAGCGAAGAAAATGCGAACTAATAAGACAGACAAGTTGATAACGGAGTTCGGCCAATTATGCCTACGTCTCCGGACTGCTGCAGATCTTTTACTGAAAGAAGAGAAATTTACCGAGTGTTTACAAACACTCACAACTCACAACTTCTCACTAATGCTACTCTCTCACTTTTTGATGGAATACATTACAAATGAATTTCTAAGGCTATATATAGGCCTACACCTCCTCAATGGACGGTCAAGATTAATTCTCACCTACTTTGATGGATGGTTGAGATTATTTCTCACCTACCGTCTCACCTACCAAATGTATAGTCAAGATTAATCTTCACTTACCATCTTACCAACCAAATAGATTGTCAAGATTAATCCCCACCCACCAAATGGATTGTCAAGATTAATCTTCACCTACCATTTTACCTACCAAATATTTTGTCAACAAAAGATGCACCGTCCATCTTTATTGTCATTTATGGTGCATGTGTAGTTTAACCAACAGAAGATTCATTTATGTATTATTTTTTTGAAAAATATCTTGAATCACTATATTGTTATGAAACTAATTCCAAAATTAAATGAAAATTTGTTGCTTAGATCAGGTCATGTATCAACTTATATTGTAAGCCAATAATAAAATGCAATGTAAAAGAAAAACTTTGTTTTAAATATGAAATTGATTGTAAAAGCTAGTTTTTTGAAATTATAACAACTTATTGGTTCGGTTAATGAATAAAAATGTGAACTGGGTCTAAGTAAGAAAAATTAAATTGAAGAAGATAAATTAATTACCCTAGCATCAAATGAATATCGCTGAATTCCTTGCCAATTATCAACATCGTAAGCAGTATAATGTTTGCAACACGCAGAAACTTTAAGAGGTCTAGAATTCAAATCTTTGAAAGTTTCAGTTCCGGGAACATCCTGTAAGCCTCTAACATAATTAGAAGCATATGTTCCAATAACAAAAGGATCTTCACCAGGAGTCTCAAGTGTTCTTCCCCATCTAGGATCCCTTGCAACATTAATAGTTGGACTCCAAAATGTCAATCCACCTCTCCCTAAATTAAAAGCAGCTCTTGCTTCTGTTGAAACAGCGTGGCCAATAGTTTTCCATAATGTCTTATTAAAAGAAGCAGTAGTAAGAATAGGAGTAGGAAAGTTAGTTGCACCAGGAACTAAATTGTCAAAGAAAGTTCCAGGACCCACATTAATTAGACATGCCATGTAGAGCTTCAGACCACCAATCATATCTTGGTAAGCCCAACCTAGACACCCCTGTTGCATTGTTTCCTAATTGTAAAACCTTTTCAACTAATGTCATTCGGCTCACCAAGTCTTTTGCCCTAACATTGTAAGGCAATTTTGCATCACAAAAAGTAAAACTTTCCTTGTTTAATCCAAGATGAGCAAGACTAATAGGATCACAAATGTAGGTGAAATTGCTACCTGTTTCGGTAGCATTATCGATAAGCTTTGATGAATTAAATTCAACTTGGCATGTGAGCGATGAACAATTGGTTTTAAGTTTTACGATTAAATCATTTGTCTTCCCCGAATCACTAGAAATAATGAGGAAAGAAATTAAGATGCACACATAACTAAGAGATCTCAAGATTCTTGCCATTGCTTTGGTGAGAAAGAATGAATTGATTAGATGGTTTGTGATTCTACCTTTATATAGGTATAAAATGAAATGTCGCATACCCAAAAATAGGATTGACTAGCTGGACTAATGCAACTTAATCTTATACAAAGACGAAAATTAGTTTTTGGTTTTGAATTTTTCCTAATCGTTCGCTCTTCAATCTTGGTCTTGCTTAATTTCTGCATTTGCATTCACATTGTAGGTTTATTTGTTTGAATTTTTTTTCTTTTGGTATAATAGTCCGACTAAATGTTCAAATTCAAGATTTTACAACTTTGATTACCAGACCAGTATTATTAAAGTAAAACTTATTAATTGTAAATATTGATTATATGATTAATTTTTTGACATTAATTACTAAAACCAACTCTAAAACAAGATTTTTCTTTTGTTGTTTTTTATTTAAATAACCGTACATAGTTTATGCATGGAAGTTGTTAGCTATTACAGAAAACCATATCTTGAAAGGTTTAAGTTTGGATAAATTAATTGTCTATATAAAGTTGCAACTAATGTTGTCGAAACAAGATAGATAAATGAACTGGCTTGATTATTAGTTTACACCTGCAGTTTGAATTGTTGGCGAATTATTAATAAATAATTAAATATTTACAAAAAATATCATAGATAAATTTTTACTAAATATAAAAATATAGTCACAGGCAAAAAACACTAAAAGCACATTTCCCAAGAAGCGTATAATATAATTTTTTTAGTTAACTAATTGGATGCTTACATTTTTATTTATATTTAACCTAGTTATAAGATATGGTTGATTAGAACTTACACAGTGATCTGTCGTCATGAATAATACAAAGAAGTTAGCTGTTGAAAGTGAGACTAAAAAAAAATACAATTATAATATTTAATTTATGATCAATCTATTTCTAAGGAAATATATTTACGAAGGAAGAAGAAAAAAAGAGGTAATTAAGAAATTAATGTTTCTTATATTAAGGCAACATATTTAAGGAAATTTCTCCTTTTCATTATCAAATCTGTTTTTTTTTTTTCATTAATAGGGTGTTTGATTCATGAAAAAATGAAATGGAAATGAAAATGAAAATGAAAATGAGTGATTCTAATTGTTAATATTTGGTTAGCAAAAAAAAAAAAAAAAGGAATGAAATTTCCCCATCAATGGGAATCACCCATTGCCTTCTACCTTTAGAGAACGAATATTTCATTTCATGAGAAATCAATTTAAATTAGCTAAAAAATTATAAAACTTTCTAATTTTTTTTATAAATCATGAGTTATATAATAAATCACATATTTTTGAATATATTTGAAATTCAAATTTTATTTACAAACAAATTACCTTATTTTATTTTATATATTCTTTTTTGGATTTATTTTTATTTTATTTTAAATGTAGAACTGAATGTATAATTTACTATTAAATTACAATAAAAATCTAGATTAGACAAGGATTTTCTAGAAAAAAGTTAAAAAAATAGTGTACTTTTTTTAATTATTATTTTAATTGAAGTTTTTAATTTTTAATTATTAATACATGTAAAATTGATTAACAATGGTAATTTTATATTTGTAATAATTTTTCCAATACATATTCTCATTCTCATTCTAATGCTTAGCAAAACATATGCAAGTGGAATTCTATTTTCATTCCTTAATAAATAAAAATGAAACAAACAATATGTTAAAATCAATTATTTATATTCCTATTCCCTTTCATTTACTTTCTCATTCCCACCCTTAAGCCAAATGGGTCCTAAATTCAGTTTTTTGGCCATATAAACTTGTATCTATATGCAATAAATTTGGTTATTTACTACACCTGGTTATTTTATCTAACCATACCTAATTAGTGGTCACTGTTTGGATTTTTGGTCTAGTTCCAACAATAGTGGTAGCAACTCGATCCTAGAGTTGTTTGGTATATATATACCCAAATAATATGATAGTGTAAAATTATAATATAACCTAATAAAAAAATAGAGTCATCATTTTACTTTATAAAGAAAGAAATAAATTGTTGAACTTTGAAAAGTATTTCCATCTTTTTGATAATAACAAATAATTGAGCAATACAAAATTTAACTATATTTTTGTGTTATAAATTATTATATAGGTTAAATGATCATCAAACATTTTTTTGATGAAAAAAATCAAGTGAATAAAAGATAAATATTGCAAAAGAGTTGTTTACGCCCTTAAACCATTAGTCACTCCAGTGAAATAGTCTTGGCATGAAAAAAAAATTCAAAATTAGTCATTCACTTCCAGGTTTCACAAAATAGTTTACAACTAGACACTGAGTCACACTCGTGAAGATTGAAGTCAGGCACACCAAAAGTTCTAGAACTATTCACGATTAGTTTAATAATTTGTTTCACGGTCGACACATTTATTTACGCTTGTAAATATCAAGGACCAGCAATTTGAAAACTTATCAAGAATCATTAATGTCTAGAATTTACAACATGTTTCATGGTTTTCCATGAATGTCACACCTCGTGAATTATTTATCATCCTCATGAATCTAGAAATTTAATGGTAACTAGGGCGCATGGAAAAAGTGGTTGAATGACTATCTTTGCATTAAATGCACTCTAACAACTCTTTTTTCCTGAGAAATTATATATAGCTCTCAAGGGTTAGAGAAACTGTGATTAAGTGATTAATACCTGTACTCATCTTAAAGAGCTTTGTGCATTCATTATTTTTAGCTACCATCTTTCTCTCTCTAAAATTTCAAGTATTTTTTAGTTTTCTGGGTAGTTAGGTGTTTTAATTCTTGCAATGAATTGATCTAATGTGACTAAGTGAATTGTATTGAGATTAAATACTTGTTATTGGATTTGAGTGTGAGCCTTGGATAAAAATACATAGGTAGCTTGTTTGTAAGCTTGTAAAAGGTTTAATCTACACCTTGAAGTAGATTGTTAATGGATTTAAACTCTCAACATTTGTTGAGGATAAAAGTAGGCTTTGAGGGCGATAAATATGATGTTAATGGATGAATGAAGGGCTACCATAGTTAAAGAAATTTGGAAAAAATTGAAATTAACATAGAAACACCACAATTTGTGATAGATTAAGTGTGAATTGAGTGTTGAATTGAAGAAAATGAATTGAAAACTAGGATATGGTTTTTGAACAGTCATGACATATTAAGAGGGAAGTTAACCTTAATACATTTTGGCTTAATTAAGGTGTAAAATATATTAGGAGCATTACAATATTATGTAGACATGAAAAGCATTGAAAATAGATATTGGAATTGAGATGTGGTATGGTTGTGTAGGAAAAATAAGTGAACAAGTGAAAGACCCTCAAGAGGGTGAAAAGGCAAGGAGAAAGCTAGCTAATAAGGGAAGAAAAAAAAAGATTAAGGGAAGAGCCAAGACTAATTAGGTATGTGCTTCATTGATAAAAACTTTGCATGTTGTTAATATGTATGAAATTATGTATTAAGATTTGATATGTTTGTATTTGTGATATGTTATTTGATTTGTTGTGGTTTTCGATATTTTATATAGAAATGCGATCAAATGGTGTGAAATAATTGAGATATACGAATGTAATTGTAATATGAAAATTTTAATATCAAAATGAATGCAAATGATGAATGTGGTTGAAAAGTGGATTGATGCCAAGTGTTGATCTGGTATAGAATTCCAGGAACAACCCTGACTATTTTGATGATAACTTGAGCTCTGTAACTCCTTGTTATATGTTCTTTATTGGAAATGAAACTAAGACACATGGCTTTAATTTTTATTAAGACTATAAAATTTATGTCTATATTTGCCCAGAAAAATGCATGAAGTTCAAACCTAGAATCTGTCTAGAAAATTCTATGCATAAATTTATGTGATGATGCTGTATTTAATTAATCATAACTTTTGATTAAAAAAATGGAATTTGAGTGATGTTTGATGCGTTTGAAAGCTAAGACAATAATCTAAAAATTGTTAGAAGACTACAACTCCTAATTCAAATTATAAATGAGTAAAAAATGAAGCTCAAAAATAGGTATGAAATCTACCATAGGTAAAAATATAAAATATTAGGCTTTTACATGTGTTGTGATTATTATATGTAATAATTAAGGGAAATATTTACTTTGATGATAATTATAAATATTTAATAAATTATTTATGTGGAGGATTTTAGTGCAATAATAATGGGAATAAAGAACAAAAATAGATAAGCATAATTATGATAATTGAATAATATGATTATTTTTGAAAATATTGTGAATTAATATAAAAATAGTTAAGTCCTATGACACATAATCTAGAACTAAAATAGAGAATAGTTTGGCAAGTCAATCAGGAGATTTAAGGCACTCGATGCTAAATATGAAAGCTGGTAATGACAATTTATAAATGCTCTCAACGCAAAATTATTAAGTCGGTAATGACAATATTATAAAAGTCAGTAATGACATTCTTATAAAGCGATTGACACAATATTATGAAAGGAAAAAATGACAATCTCATTATTCCTATTAATTAGTTCGGTTATAGATGTTATGGGCACAAAAAAATGAAAAATAATAATAATGTTAAAGTATGTCAATATAATAATGTTATATGAATTAAATTGTTAAATATTACTTGCTTGGTGAAATTGTTTGATTTTATATAATTATTTATTTTATGTCTTACTTGTTAAATTTATAAATGATATGTAATAAAATATGTGTATGTAAAATTTGTTATCATTGAAACACCACTAAGCTAATAGGTTAGCGCAGGTAGTTTCTTTTTACGCAGGTTAAAAGGGTAGCTATAGAAATTAGAATTGATAAAAAAAGAAAAGTACCCGGAGGAAAGCTGCTAGAATATTTGGTTTTCTTTTTGGTATATTTTATTAAAAATTTTGTAAATTAAATTATAATTTTTACTTCATATAATGTGTATTAAAGATACGAATTACAATGTAATAGAACATAGTTTGGATGTAAATTAATGTATTTTATAGAATATTTGGTTTTCTTTTTGGTATATTTTATTAAAAATTTTGTAAATTAAATTATCATTTTTTACTTCATATAATGTGTATTAAAGATACGAATTACAGTGTAATGGAATATAGTTTGGATGTAAATTAATGTATTTTATAAAGAAATAAAATTTTGAATATTTATGCTTGTAATAATTTTTATTTTAGTATCTGCAATATTTTCGAAAAAAAATTTATTCTTCATTTCATTAATTTTACAAAGCAGTTAGATGGGTAATACTCACTTACTATATTGAACTACAATGAGGTAAGAGGGTATTACAATAGGGCTTAATTATATTTTTTTTACCTTTATTATTATTTACTTAAATTATGTATGTAACACTAATATAAATTCCAAATAAATACAATAATTCCCATGAAACATGACAACATCATGCTTGCTCATTTAATCATTACAACTACAAGAAAATCAAATAATATATTTTTCTATTACAAAATTTCACAATCAACATATATGTGCAAACTACCTTATTCTGGACAACATTTTTTCCTTATGTTTTCCTGTATTTTTCATCCATTTTTAGATGGAATTTGGATGAGTGATTTGCTAACATAATGTAGGTACATGTTTTATCTTTAATTTACAACTAGAATTACATTTAACCAAATTTTTTAGAAAAATTTATGGATTTTCTTCTAACCTACGTTCATTCCAATCTGCCCAGTATTTTACTGGACAGATTTCTACCTTATTTTTCTCTATGCTTTTCATATATTTTTAGATAGAATTTGGACAAATGATCACCTAGAAAAATGTAGATACATGTCTTATCTTTAATTTCCAATAGAATCACATTAAACCGAATTTTATAGCAAACGTTATGAATTTTTTTCTAAACTACATTCACTACAATCTGCCAAGTATTTTCTGGACATATTTCTAGTTTAAAATTTGAGTCCATTTTTCACCTAATTTCAGGCCTATTCAGTTCTAATGGTAATTAAAGTTGAAGTCTTATGTCTTCACTTTTCAACCCAATAAGAATCACTCAAAAATCATTTTCAGAACTAAAGTTATGACCAGAAAATTAGACATTGTTCATAAGACGAATTTTCCAGCACATCAATTAATTTATACAATTTTCATTTTCATGCATCAACCTCATATTTTAGTTTTTATTTTCACATTCATGACATCATTTAATCACCAATTCATTACTCAATCAAATATCCAAAATTTCATACACATCACAAAATCAAAATCAACATTTTTCTATATTGAATTTTTGCCAAATGTACATACCTCAAAAATTTCACTTCTCTTCACGTTTATCTTCTTCCTAGCTAGCTTTCTCTTTGCCCTTACTTCCTCTTTGATTTTGGCTCAAAGGTTGTTCACTTCCTTGTCCTAATAATAAATTTTACACTAATCAAACACTAATCACACTAATCCACTATTAATCACCATTAACATAATAATAATCCTAAATTACTAGCTTTAATGACAACTAACCTCAAACTCAAGGAAAAGAGAAAAAGAAAAGTGAGAAGATGGAAAATATAAACTCACCTTTGATGATCTTCAAAATGACCAAAGTCTTCTTTCTCTTTTTCTCTTCCTTTCTTCCTTCCTCTTCCTCGGTTTTGCTCACTTAACTTCACTTCTTTGATGATCTTGCCGTAATTCCACTTTTTTCCATCTAATCTTAGCTTTAATTAAAGAACAAAAAAATGAATAAATGGGGGAGAAAGGGTCACGACAAAAGAGAGAAAAGAGAAAGAATTTTCTTTTGTTAAGATGAGGAAGAAGAATAATGACCTAAAAGTGGAAATTTGACTTTTTATAGTTGAATTAAGTGGTGGTTGTGATTAATGGTTAATATTATTTTTCATTGGTCTATTAATTTAAATCACTCTTACTTTATTTTAATTAAAAGAATATTCATTTTCTTATATAAAAAATATTTCATTTTTATGCCTTTTTAAAATATCTTTGTCAAAAACATTGCAATTATCAATTTCGTTCAGCAAAAAAATATTTTTTTCTAAATTTTAATTCCGAACTTCAAAATTCTCAATTAATAATATTCAAAATATTTTTCTTATATTTTATTATCATTTTATTTTTTCTTTCATATCCAAATTTAGACTTCGATCGGTTCAGCGCACCGGATTTTGGACAGCCGCAACCGTGACCTAAATTATCGGGCATTACAGCCAACCAATACTCATTTTATGTCCAATTTATGTCTTTAATTGGTAAATTTCTCAATTAGTCCTCCAATTTTTAGTAAATTATAAATTTATTCCAGAATTTTCTAAACTTTGCATTTATGTCATTCACCATAATTTAACATCTTTGCACCTTTTATATACTTTATTAAGCATTTTTCATAATTATTTATCATGATTTTAATTTTTTTTCCAATCAAAATCTAAATTTAAACTTTGATCGAATTGACGTGCGACTCGGGTCTAAGATTAGTGAATATGACAATCCCACTTTAAAATTTCTCATATCTTTTCTCAGCCAATGGAATCATATGTCCCTCCAAAATTTTAATTTGAATTTTAAATCCAATCAAATATTTAATTAGCTTTACTTATATCAAATGAATACTTTTTTTGCTATTTCAATCCTTATTTTTGTTTGCGTCATTAGGTCATTGAACATTGAATGGTCTTTCCTGATAATGTTATTGGCTATTGCCAAATGACTTGTCATAGACAAATGTGATGGTTGCAGCTGCTAGGTGGAGCAATCATATTCATTCCCTAGTTCCACATCTAAACCAATTGCTCAAGCTATGGTAAAGGGCAGGATTCTCCTTTGTACTTGAAGTGGAAGACTTATTGTTGCTTCTATTCTTTTCAACTGGATTGTCCTTTCTTGGGTCCACCATATTTTTGGCTTTATTCTTTTGTTTTTCTTGATATATGGTATCATATGGATGTACCATATAAAAACTCACTGGGGTTGCCAAATATAGAGTTTAATAAGAATGAATGGAGTTCTAACGGTCTGGTACTTGTAGATTTGGTTAAAAGACCTTTAAGGTTTGTATGATGTGTTATTGACAAGAAAACACGATATTTATAGTACAACAACTTGAATCCTTTTAGGATTAGAAGTCTTTATCCTAATCTAATACAACAAATATATCCTAGCAAAAATAGACTTATCCTAATATACCCAAAATTTATTCCATTCAGTTTAGACTAATCTACTTTTTATCCAAAATTGTACTCCTAGCCGAAAGAGACTTCTGAAATCAGTAGAATTTATACTAGTGTAAACAATTATCCTTCATTGTACGTTTCTTTTCTTTCTTTCTTTTTTAGATAAATTTCATTGTACCTTTCTCTCAAACAAGTTAAGAATAAATATTATATCAAAATAGGATATTGTATTTTACCAAATCAATTTTCAAACTTTCACTAAATAATTGCTTTTGGACTATATGCACAAAATTCATTTCATAGTGCCCATGTAGATCCAATAAAGGGCAAGAAACAGACCGTAAGCCCAACAACTTTCATTGAGAACTTCGAGTGTTTGCGTTTTTAAATCCTTGCAGAGCAAATTTGTGAACTAAATTCTCACTACCATTGTAAACCAAATTCCCACAGCTATTAACGCAATATTTTCAAACCCGGTCAATTAACCAATAGAAATAGAAGGTTAAAGATCAAAAATTCAATTGAGATTGAACCGAAATTAATCAAAATAAAATTTTATGAAAATAAAATTTTTAACATGTTCGTACAAAATAAAATATAAAAAAATACTCACATTAAATTTGTTTCAAGTACAATAACATATTTTTAAAAAGTAATATTTATAATTCAAATTAATATATAATTATATTTAAAAACAACATATATATTTTCGTTATTTTTTTAATAATAAAACTAGATTAATTTATATACTTTTCATTTTTAAAAATCAAAATAAAAAAGTTTTTTTAAAATGATAGAATATTTTATTATAGAAATTAATATAATTTAAAAATATATGCATATAAAAAAATTCATAATAAATCATGAAAACAAAAATAATTTTATTTAATTTTATCAATTATATATATTTTCTAAATAATGGATTAATTTTATGAATTCATAAAATTTATATTATATAAAATTTGGTGAAAAATGAAACACAAAAGCTGCAGTGGACTAGCGGTTGAAGCTTCAACATATTCCTTGATTTTGCCAATTGATCAGATTTGATACCAAGTAAAATTTGACCAGTTTTGAGGTGCTTATCGACCCTATTTTCTGGCCAGTTCGCAAATTTACCAATCGAACCGGCCAGATCAAGACAGTTTTAATAACCATGATATAAGGACACACTCTCAGAATATATAAATATGAAATTATCACCTCGCGATTTCAATATTGAAGTAAAATAAATCACTTGTAAATTATATAAAATTGCTAAAATTCAATTTTAATTTTTTTTAAATTTAAAATATTAAAAAGAAAACCAACATATTAATCTTAAACTAAATTTTTTTAAAAAAATTATGAATGAATTCCATTAATTTTGTGAATTTTACTAGTACTAAGCCATAACCTACATTAACATACATTTTATGAGATTACATCGCTAGGATTTTAGAATAGCTTAACTGGAGTTTCACACTTGAATTAAAAGAGAAACGAATGATGAAATGCCATTTTTTTCATCACTATCAAAATCAAGGAAATCAACTAGGTAGAATTCTGGGGGAGTCAAAGCAACAAGTCGGAGCCTTACTCCTCATTTTTATGCTGTTCTTCACTCTCTTTGCACGAATGCTCCGATGAACCTGAAAGAGTATATCCACTGTGACCCCTTCCTGAATCTAGAGTAGATCGATCGGTTGATGCATTGTGTTGACGTTTATGTCTTCTTTTTTGCACACTCGATGCTTCCCCAATTTCAGACAAAGAACTCTTATGTCTGCTACTGTGTGTTGAGGCTGCATGACCCCTTGATGATAATGAATTTCTGAGCTTAGTACTTTGGCTTGGATTTGCAGAATGATCAGAGTTCATCAGTGAAGATCCAGAAGACATCGAATTGAGTCGTTTTGATTTCCTTTCAGCTTCTTGTCTCTCAAGTTCTTTGGGTTCAGGGTAATGAACAAGAGAGATGCGTCGTGAAATATTTCCCACTATAAATGCAGACAACTATGTCAACAGGACACAAAAACACTGTAAAAGAATCCCCTCTTCAATTAACATACACAACACAACATTTAATTAAAAATAATAAAATTCACATATTCCAATTCTTTACCTCTTTAAAGATAGTATGTTCATGTCAATACCAATTAACAATCCAACAATAAAAAATAAAAAGAAAATGTACCATGTTCTCGATCATGATCTTCAGTTTATAGGGCATAATAACTTGAATTTCAATCTTGAGCATATTCTTTAAATTCCAAAATCAGAATTTTCAAAATGTGAACATGATCGGCAAGGTCTAAGCAAATTAAACAACCAGTTGAATTGCACTAGTAGAAAAATGAAAATTCAATTTTTCATTTGTGATAAGACCAACCATAATGAGTAGAAATGATCCCTCATTTCCAGACCTAACCACAACATAGATTTAAAAAAAAAAATACAAAAATAGTTGAATTTTGTTTATACTAATTATTATTATCATCCTTGCAAAGTGCAATTGTAACAATGCATTTATATACAAATAAAACTATCAAACTTCTCCTCAGGTGAGATCCAATCTAGATCCAACTATGAGAATCTTCGTGGTTCTGATTCTTCACCAACACTTGCTCCTAAGAACTTCAGGTTATAACTTATAAGTCCATTAACATGGTTCTCTATGGTCAATTTGTTTAATTCCAATTGACATCACCAATTTAATCCTAGTATCTCTCACCAAATACAAGTGACACCAGCCATAATATATAAGTATCCATGGGAACAAACTGTTTGCCATAAAAGTTCCCTAAAGACTTTGTCATAGATACATAGAATTTGCTCCACAAAGAAAAAAAAAACAATTGCAACAAAAGGAAGCAATATGGGCAATTGAGCATGGAAAATCAATTAATTCAAAAGATTAGAAAATAACAATCAACACACACCTACAATCTAAGAAATGAAAATGAAGAAGATAGGTGTAATTACCAGCTTTTGTTTCTGATGCAGTGGATAGGAAGACTGTTGCATCAGGCTCCTGAGCAGCACAGCCGACCACATCATATACTTTTCCTGACATAATGAGTAAATAAATCAAGTTAATGCAAAACAAAATGTAAAATGAGATTTGTCTACACATTAGAGAAGCTATTTTGAAAAATGAAATTGCCTTTATGGAGTTCTGGAATCAAGGTTTCCACCATACAAGGATTGGAGAATAATTTAATTGGTACCTGATGAACCCTCAAAACTGCCTAAACAACCATCACCATGAAGATTGAGCAGTAACTCCTTCCCCTGAAAATCAGGAAGCTGCAAGACTCCAAAACAAGAATAAGCAATGAAACTCAAATTCAGGACATTTAGACTCCTCAAAACATAATAGCATCATGATTTTTCAACTAATCACCCCCATTTTGGACTGTCAAACAAGTTGATTTTAACTTTGAAGCAAAAGATAGATAACTTGAATATACAACCAAATTATCAAATGACAAAATGTGAAGGGCATTAAAATAACAGCTTTACTTCATTATGAGGCCACTGGATGAGCCAAAGCTCTGTGGAGTCTGTCAAAGAAAGATCAACCAGCGGTTCCCTTGAATCCTCTTCAAACCCTGCTTCAGGCTTGTAACCCTTCTCTTCAGCAACATCCATTCCACAACTATAAAAATCTGAGTGAGTAAATAAATAAACAATTTCTTAGCAATTTCATCGAAAACCTTCCAAATGGGTAACAAATCACTTCACCTATTCCCAAGATTAAAATTCCTCTTTATCCTTTTTTCTCTTTTGCATCTTGTAATAAAACCAAATAGTATGTGCTAAAACAGAACTTATGTCTTGTCAACAAATTAAACCAACATAGCAGCAAAACTCCAAAGATGAGAAAGAAAGAAAGAAGAATAAGAAAGCATAAAGTTCCAACGGTACTAGTTGTCTTGCTGCAAGTTTAACCAAAGCCTAAACACTTGTTCTTCCCTTTTGTTTCTTATGATTTGCACCCCAAGCACCAATTTGAATTTTTATAGACCGGATTATTTGGCTTTTTTGTGTTTTTAGTTGTTTAGTCAAAAGTGTTATTAAGCTCCTCTAAAGTGCTGTAAGCGTCCAATTTCCACGAATATTTATTTCATTTCATTGAATTTGGTTTAATAATGAAAACTTTATGTATAAGAGCATTTATTGATATTATCTCATTTAAATAACACATTAATGAACTTAGAATTGATTTAAATTAAGATGCAGCAATCTTAATTGAGATTAATGCATAGCTTAAAGAGCAATTCTAAACAAATGGATTTGCATAATTGAAGTTATCTTTGTTCTCCAGCTTTAAGATGATGAATAACTATCATTGTTCATAAATTTCTAAATATTCCCAACCAAGGTCAAATGTTTACATTTTTTTTTTTTTGGGTACAACATAAATATATAAAAGAGAACTGTATAATGGCAAACAACATGATAAAAAGAGAGCCATTAAAGAATTGTTTGAGGCTCATGAAAAAGAGTGATTGAGAGAGGAGAGCAATGAAAACACAAGGGTTCTACAGAATCAGAGAGCTGTTAGGACCTTCAGGTTAGCCGAAGACCAACTACTATATCGTATTCTTTGAATTTAAAAAGAAGGAAGTATTAAATTGGGGTGAGCAGTGATTGATTCAGTTAATTAACTAACTGAACCAAATTTTCAACCGATCACTGAACCAAACTTATTCTATTAACCGACCAAATTAACCATATGAAGTCACTTGGTTTGGTTAATTTCACCAATTAATCGAAATTTACACCACCAATCCTCACCCCTAATTTTGACAAGCTATTTTTAGCTAAAAAAAGGCTAATTTAAATTTTGACCAACATTAAAGTTCCAAAACCTAAGAATTAACATAGTTTCAACATAAATAATTTGAATATTACAACATTATTAAACAGAAATCAAAAAATAAACAAGAGTTTAAATAATTGAATAATTCCGATTTTCACGTCCAAGAGTAGTTCAATAAGCATCAACTGATAATCCACACTCCAAGAAGAGTCCAACAAGTCCAAGTGCTCCAACATCTTCAGCAATCCACGTGTCCCAATTTTGAATTAATTCTAATTTAGTCCTGTTTTGAACTAATTCTAATTTGGTCCTGTTTTGAACTGAAAAAGTCCAATGAGAAACATCCACTAATCTCAGGTTTGCATAGTAGACTAAACAAAGGCCATTACAGTTGCTTTCATGCCAAATAGCACATCCATGTCAACGAAAACAAGCAATTTCGAGATTTATAGCCTGATGTGAATTGTGAAAAATGGAAAACCAGTATACTACAAATAAAAGAATCACAAATTCACAATATCCGAACTCCGTAAAAGGTAGTATATATCTCATTTGGTTCAGTAACCATTATTGAACTTCTAGGAAGTAGGACCAGTGACATCTGGTCCGTAAAAGAAGGCAAACTATGTCACATATTATGACATCTTGTCTCATTTTATGCTTGGGCACCAGGTACAGCTTTAAGAAAATTGCTAATCACTCTCAGTGGACTCGCAAAAATTCACAATTAAATCCAACACACTTAAAAATTCATTCAGACTTCACTCTCCTCCCCATCGATAATCACCACTTTAATTTCAGAATTCACAATTAAAAATCAAATTTCTACCATTAAATTTCAAGCATTGGGTTTCAGAATTTGAATCTTCCAATATACTCATCAAGGCTTGCTTGCATGCGACTGAAGGAGAGTAAAAGGAATTAAAATTCAAACAAACCTACAGATGAACCGCAGAAAGAGACTAAAGGAGAGCCGGCGCCGATGCAACGTGAGTGATAGGAAAGCGACGGCGAGGTGCTGCTGGACGTAGCGTGGGGGCGGCAGTAGGCACCGTGAGCCCGTGACCGGAGAGAGGCAGAGAAGAGATGGCTTGAAGGCACAGCAAGGGTTAGTGAGGTGGGGGCTGAACAACGGAGAGGGTTACAAGGAGGATTAAAACTCCATAGAAAAAATGGGCTGAGGTTTCTAAAGGTTTTATTATTTTCTTTTTCAAAATATCATTACTTTTTTAATTAATAATTATTTCATAATACATCAAACCCTAGTTTACCTTACTTTCATCTCTCAGCCTCTCCTTTAGAGACATAAATGAAAAAAATTGTAAACATATGTTCCATTTTAACCTATATAATAGTATACCAAGTTTTATTATAATATGAGTTATATATTGTAAGATATGAATGACTAAAATTGGTATCATAAAATTGTCAAAAGACATAAATATGACAGAAAATATAACACAATTTGAAATTCCATCAAAAATTGTACAATTCTTCAATTGTTCTAAAATTTGAAAATATTATATAATTATATGTTAATTATAATTAGAATTAAGAATCATATAAATTGAAAAATATTAAAAAAGGTTATGAGCTAATCAATTCTATAAAGTTATATATATATGAACTATGCATATTAATTTTTTTTAAGTCACATTAAGTTTTTTTAGTCATAAATTAATCGATTATATTTTCATATTAGACTCACAACATATTGGAGATCCACAAGGGGAGGATGGACAACAAGTTAAGGGTCAGAATTAAAGGAGAAAAATGAGTATAGTTATCAAACAATTTCTTTAGTGCATATGAATATTGCTTACTATATGATATGTGAGATGATTTATGGTTATGTGATTCATATGATTGTCATGATTTGATCTTAATAATGAGATGATAGATAATTTGTGATATATGTGGTACATATAAGTGGTATATGTGTGATGTATTTGAAATATATGTTTGCATACGTGATATATACATGGTTTATGTATAGTATATGTAAAATATATGCATGACATATGTGGTATATATGTGATATATGTATGATATATCTGATAAAGTTACAATGGTAATGCATATGCATATGAACTAAAAAGGTGTTATGACTAGTTAATCGATATTGTAAAGTAAAAGAAAAGGCCTATGACCCCAAATGAAATAAATGATCAAGCTAACTAGCAAATGCAAATGTTCACATAGCAAATGTTCACATAACAAATGTTCACATAACAAATGTTCACATGGAAACCCGATGCAATGTCTATTTAACTTGGTCACAACAAAATCAAATGAGCAAAGCATAAAGCATAAGCAAAGAATAGCTATCATATACTTTAATTTTACTGGTAACTATATAATACTAATGAATAAAATGGAATATGTGGTATGCATTGGATTTGTGAATTGTTACTATGAGTTGTTTGTTACTTTAGAGCTTGTTTGATATTTACTATCACTAAGCCACAACTCATCAATTTGCATCATTTTTCAAATAAGGAAAATGATAGCTTATTTTGAGTAGTATATAGAAGACATGAAACACAGGTCACCGACTGAGTCTCACAACACTCTCTCTTCTTACATTCCACCCGAACATGAGATCATGTCATCTACATTTTGGCTTTATATGAATATACATGAATATTTGCTCACAGTTATACAATGATATGTAAATGGATGCAAGTAGTAAACTTTAGATGTAAAGTTTAAGTTTTAATACATGTGAGATATGTTGATTTATGGATTTCTTAAATAATGATATGGATGTGATGATAAAAAAAATTACTATCAATGTTAACAGGTTCAGTTAACTTACTTGTATGCCATATTGGATTGCTAGGCATAGGGATAGGTTTTTCTAAAATACATAAGACATGATATTACAATTTTAATCCAAAAAATATTTATTTCCTTAGATAAATAATATTCCATTTTATCCAAACAATATTCCTTTTCTTGGATAAAAAAAATATTTCATTTTTATTCATTCTTAAAAATATTTGTGTCAAGAACACCCTAAATTAAATTCCATTCAGTGAAAAATTATTATTTTCTAAATTTTAACTTCGAACCTCAAATTTCTCAATTAATAATATCCAAAATATTTTTCTCATATTTTATTAACATTTTATTTTTTTCTTTCATGTCTGAATTTAAACATCGATTGGTTCGGCGCGCCAGATTTCGGTCAAGCGTGATCGTGGCCTAAATTATCGGGCATTACATATCCCATTCAATGTTCAAATCATACATCAAGCCTTACAATATCATATGTTTTCATGATTATATTGTGTTTTTGTGATAGCTTGCAACTTGACATATCATATTATAAATCAACTTTGGATTATAACAAGCTATTTTTAAAGAACCATTTGAATGCTTAGTGTTAGGGTTGTGAACACCCTTCATTTTACAATTCATGATTCCCTTTTTATTTTCAATAATATATTTATGTCCACAACACTCAATCATCTATTAATGCATGTCACAAATCATACTCAAATATTTTTTTTCGTGCAACTTACATTTCATAAATTTTATTATTTTATATTTTATATTTATTTTACTTTATCAACTCATTATTATCCATAACTTTTCATAGCTCATAATACCTATGAACCACTGACTAAGATAACGGAGTTGTCATCCAGGCACTTAGGAGTATCACCCGGGCAATATGATGTGCGCATATAAGTGTCATTACCGGTGTAGATAACAGTGTCAAATCTGGCGTAGATAACCGTGTCATACCCAGCGTAAATAATAATGTCATCTCGACATAGATAATAGTGTCATACCCGGCATAGATAATAATCTCATCCCAGTGTAGATAACATACCATTAATGGATTTAATCATTTTCATCATACTCCTCCCTGATTGGCATGCCAAACTATCCTAAGTTGGTTCTAGTTAGGTGTTCCAAGGCTTATACAATCTCGTTAAAATTCATAGCAATGATATTTACACTTTTCATGCATTTAATGTCTCAAAATAATTGCATAATCACTCAATTAAAATAATATTTACATAATATAACAAGGTTCATATCATTTTACTCATTTCATTCCCCAACTCATATGTTGCCCTGTCATTGGCAAATTCTATTCTATATTTTGGACCTTAATTATGGTCATTTTATGTTCTAAATTTAGTTACATGATCTTTTTAACAATTTTATTTATGAATCTTAGCTTTAATATGCAACTTGAATCACTTAATTTTGAGTTTTGTATCAAACGATATGAAAAAATGAATACTGATTGGTCACTAACAATTTTGCCCAAAATTTTCTAGACAGATTCTAAGTCTGAAATTTATGAATTTTTCTGAATAATTACAGACATATCTGGATTTTATGGTCTGAATAAAAATTATAGTTTATGTCTTAGCTTGCAAATCTAACAAATAACATGAAAAACTGAGTTCTATTAAGTTATAATAGTTTAATTGGTCACTCCTCATCCATTTTCAGCAAAGAACATACCAACTAATCACATTCAACTTTTACCAAATTAAATCTTAAGTCTAGAGAACATGCATCCCCAAGATTTTTATCACAAAATACTATAAATTCAGAATCATCAATATGTCAAATAATCAAATCACGCAAATAAAAAAAATAAAATAGGCTATTGCTTTATGTTATGCACAAACCTCTCTTTTTCTCTTTCTTTCTCTTTACTTCTCTCCTCATTTCCTTTGTTCCTTTGATCTAGCTCCTTGTCAACTTGAGTTCCTAAAATTTATAATCAGATTATTGAAACTTCATAAACCTAATCTCTTTTTTTTTTCCTTACTCTCTTAAGCTTCCTTGAGCATAAAAATGAATTTTTCTTTACTTTTTCTCTCTTTTCTCAATTTCTTTCACAAGAACTAAGCTTTTGGCTATGGAGGATCTTGTGGAATGTGGGGCTTGTTTGGGGAGATAGAAATTTCTCAATGAAATGAGATTAGGAAGAAGAAGAAATAATCAAGAAGAAAATGACAAAATTCATTAAGATGGGGACACCTAAGCTCACATTTAGAAGCTTTCATTAATGCTTCATTCATGCACATCACTTGACTAATTGTTGTATGCCATTTGGTGTGTTTTGCTTCAAGAAACATGAAAGACACTTAATGATAGGAAATTCTAGATATGAAGAGATAAGGAAGGAGAAGAACAATTAAGAGAATAAAGATAAACTCCATAATTATGGGACACCTAAGCCATAATCTAGAAACTTTCATTAATTTGTCATTCATGCATGTCAATTGGCTTCTTAAAATTTTTCAGTTGGTGTGGTCGGCCTCCTTATGCATTTTATATCACAATTCATATATTTAATTGATGATTATCCCAATTAATCCTCCAATTTTTGGTAAATTGCAAATTAACCCCTAAACTTTTCAAAATTTGCAATTTATTTCTTTACTGAAATTTAACATCTTTACTTGCTTTAAACACTTTATTGAGTATTTTCCATAATTAATTTCCATTATTTTAATTATTTTTCAAAAAAATCTCAATTTAAACTTCGGTCAAACCGACGAGTCGAGTTAACAACTCAGGTGACTGAGGTCTAAATTAGCGGATACGACACCCTCTCCCCCTTAAAATGAATTTCGTCCTCAAAATTTTACTTGTTCATTCTTTGAACAACTGGGGATATTGCCTATTCATGACTTCTTCATTTTCCCATGTGACTTCTTCAGTAGCATGATTTTTCCATAACACTTTAACTAATGGAACTTTCTTGTTTCATAAAACTTTTTCTGCACGTGCTAATATAGCCACCGGTTCCTTTTCGTATGTCAAGTCAGTCTGCACTTTTATCTCCTCAGTTGGAATAACATGAGTCGGATCAGACCTATATCTCCTTAGCATCGACACATGAAAAACATTATGGATTTTATCCAACTCTAGTGGAAGTGCTAACCGATATGCCACTGGTTCGATTCTTTTCAAAATCTCATAAGAACCAATGAACCTCAGACTTAACTTTTCCTTTTTACCGTATCTCAATACTTTCTTCCAAGGTGACACCTTAGGAAACACTTTATCTCCCACAACATACTCTATATCTCAACTCTTGAGGTCAGTATATGATTTCTATCGATCTTGAGCTGCTTTCAATCTTTCTTGGATAATTGTAACTTTCTTTTCTGTTCGTTGCACTAACTCTGGCCCTATCAACTTCTTTTCACTCAATTCAGTCCAACAAACTGATGTCCTGCATTTTCTTCGATACAATGCCTCATAAGGAGCCATGCCTATTCTTGTCTGATAACTATTGTTATAGCCAAACTCCATAAGAGGTAGATACCTATCCCAACTTCCCTCAAATTCAAGCACACAGCTTCTCATCATATCCTCTAGCAACTGAATAACTCATTCCGATTGTCCATCCGTCTGTGGATGAAAGGCCATGCTGAAATTGAGTCGAGTTCCCAAAGCTTGATGTAGAATCCTCCATAATTGTGAAGTAAATCTAGTATCTCTATCAGATATGATGGACATTGGCACTCCATGCAACCTCACTATCTCACTTACATAAATTTTGGCTAGATTATTGAATGAGTAGTCCATTCTGACTGGTAAGAAGTGTGCCGACTTTGTCAATCGATCCACTATCATGTTAGAGGAGTGCTCTAAAGGCAATCACCTTTAGCACTTATTGTACAAATTTATTTGATTAATAAAAGGCTTTTTCAATAATTTGATGTTCATTTGATATATGAATTGATAAGTGATCTTAAATCAATTAATGAAGTCTTTGATACATAACATAGCATGAAGGAAATCATAATGAGATCATGATATTGAGATTCTTATCATGTGTAATTATGTTAGTATCAAAATTATCCCTAGTCATAGGATTAATGAGACAAGACATTATTAATCCAGATAGACTAGTACATGTTACACTCCTTGATTGGATCGAGTAGTAGATCTCATAATCTATAAACATGAGATGTTTAAAGTTAACATGTGGATGCTTGCTAAGTGTAGCTAAGTACATTGGATGACCAACTATAAGACAATCATATGAATAATTTATTCAAATGTTAATGATAGTCGCATCATAGCAATGGTGTAAGTATCTTTAGATTTGAGGTACTCAAGGATATCTTGAATATTGATTCTGTATTTTGACATTGTGTCTTAAAAATATTTTTTTTTACAAAAATATTTTTATGTCTATTTTTTGCCATTTGATGTCTTTTCAATTTGAATCAAATTCAAAAATAAGATGAAAAGTCAAAAATGGAGAAAATGGCAACTAATGAATAGTAATTGGCCACAATTGGCCTAATTATGGCCAATTACAGCCGTTGGCCAACAGATGGAAGTTGCAGGTGAGCTAGGCCTGCTGCGGGCTGCTGCTGGGCAGCCCATCTGGCCCGCAAGGCTGGCTAGTGGCCTGCCTAGCCCGCACGGGCCCGTGACACTCTCGAACGATTTTTTGTGCTATCTCATCGCGATCCATCCTAAAATAATTCTCTCATATTTTGGATCCTATCCAAGACCATTTTACTCATTCTCCATATCTTCAATGCATGTGACCCATTAGGTTCCCGGATATGTTGGCCACTTAAATTAACAATTAATTTAAGCAGGTCATGAGCGGTATCTAGCAACACATCATGACCCCCAATTGACCGGAAAGTCAGTGGTTTGACTACGAACCTTTCCATAGACAATTTATGTACAATTATTTCTTTCACCAATCTATACCCCACTTGGTTCAGAGTATGGACATGTGTCAACTCCCACTAGACTGACTACATCACTTCTAGTCCAAGTAATGTTAGTTCTTGTCCTTGAGGCTCATTACTCTATTAGATATGTCATTAAAGACTATCTTTATGACATTTCCACTTCGGCCAGAGATTCCTGAGTAATGACCACGACAAGAGGCCATGGGTATACACTCATTCTATCAAGAGTGGTGAATCCTTTATTGGTTACCCAATTAACTTCGAATACCTCAAGCTGTATCCAATCACCACCCTATGAGTTACCTCTCTGAGGCAACAAGGAATAGTGTCAAAATACATAATCAATATTCAAGATATCCTTGAGTACCTCAAGTCTAAGGATACTTGCACCATTACTATGATGCGACTATCATTGACATTTGAATAGATTATCCATATGATTGTCTCATAGTTGGTCATCCAATGTACTTAGCTACACTTAGCAAGCATTCACATGTTAACTCTAAACATCTCATGTTTATAGATTATGAGATATACTACTTGATCCAATCAATGAGTGTAACATGTGCTAGTCTATCTGGATTAATAATGTCCCGTCTCATTAATCCTATGACTAGGAATAATTTTGATACTAATATAATTACACATGATAAGAATCTCAATATCATAATCTCATCATGATTTCCTTCATGCTATGTTATGTATCAAGGACTTCATTAATTGATTTAAGATAACTTATCAATTCATATATCAAATGAACATCAAATTAATGAAAAAGCCTTTTATTAATCAAATAAATTTGTACAATAAGTGCTAAAGGTGATTGCCTTTAGAGCACTCCTCTAACAAGCTCCCACTTGCACTAAAGCCAGTCGCCTTTGTATTTAATTCCATAGGCGAGTACATGAGAATCATATTTTTTTTGGGGAAGTGGCTTAGTTAAAGGATCAATAATATTCTGATCAGTGGGCACTCTTTCTATCTCTACATCATTCCTACCAATGATTTCTCTAATTAAATGGTATCTTTTGAGTACATGCTTGGATCTCTGATGAGATTGTGGCTCCTTTGCTTGCACAATGGCTCCATCATTATCACAATA
Organism: Triadica sebifera; assembly: GCA_023653625.1. Classification (NCBI taxonomy): domain Eukaryota; kingdom Viridiplantae; phylum Streptophyta; class Magnoliopsida; order Malpighiales; family Euphorbiaceae; genus Triadica; species Triadica sebifera. The sequence goes on from CM042897.1 coordinate 20,149,409, forward strand.
CAATTGTATTGGATCAATAATGCTGGGAACCACTCCAAGTTCTCTGATGAATTTCTTTATCCAAACTGCTTCCTTTGCTGCTTCAGAAGCTGCAATGTACTCTGCTTCGGTTGTGGAATCAACAGTCGTTTCCTGTTTGGAATTCTTCCAATTAACTGCTCCACCATTTAGTGTGAATATATAACCTGACTGAGATTTTGAGTCATCCTTGTCAGATTGGAAGCTGGCATCGGTATACCCGCTCACAGTAATATCTCCATTTCCATATACCAAGAATACATCCTTAGTTTTTCTTAAGTACTTAAGGATATTCTTGACAGTCACCCAATGACCCTCACCAGGGTCCGATTGGTATCTACTCGTGACACTCAGAGCATATGATACATCGGGTCTTGTACATATCATAGCTTACATGATTGATCCTATAGTTGAAGCATATGGAATCAAACTCATATGTGTCCTCTCATTTTGTGTCTTTGGACACAAAGATTTTGAGAGAGTAATCCCATGGGTCATGGGAATATATCCCCTATTGGAATGCTCCATGATAAACCTCTTTAGCATTTTATCTATGTATGTAGACTGTGAAAGAACAAGCAACCTTTTAGATCTATCTCTATAGATCTTTATCCCTAAAATATAGACTGCTTCTCCAAGGTCTTTCATAGAGAAATTCTTGGATAACCAAAATTTGACTGATTGTAAGGCTGAGACATCATTTCCCATTAACAATATGTCATCTACATATAACACAAGAAATACGATTGTACTCCCACTAACCTTCTTGTAGACACAAGGTTCATCCAAATTTTGTAAGAAACCAAACTGTTTGATTGTCTCATCAAATCGAATATTCCAACTCCTGGATGCTTGCTTTAATCCATAAATGGATCTTTGAAGCTTACATACCTTTTTGCCATTTTTGGATATGAAACCTTCTGGTTGTGTCATGTACACATCCTCAGTCAGATTTCCATTAAGGAAAGCTTTTTTCACATCCATTTGCCATATCTTATAATCATAATGAGTAGCAATGGCTAGGAGTATCCTTATGGATTTAAGCATAGCTACTGGGCTAAAAGTTTCATCGTAGTCAATTCCTTATCTTTAACGATAACCTTTAGCAACAAGTATAGCTTTATAGGTAATCACATTACCATCCATGTCAGTTTTCTTTTTGAAAACCCACTTGAACCCTATAGGCTTTATTCCTTCGGGTGGGTCAACCAAATTCCATACTTGGTTTTCATACACGGAATCCATTTCTGACTTCATGGCTTGAAGCCATTTATCAGATTCTGAACTATTCAGAACATCTTCATAGGTTGTAGGCTCATAATTTTCTATGAGCAATACGTTGTTCTGTTCACTAATGAGAAATCCATATCTCTCTGGAACAGTACGTATCCTACTTGACCTATGAAGCTCTTGTGCTTCAGAAGGTTGAGATGTTATATCATCTGTATGAGTAACAAACTTAGGCTCAGGCAGTTGATCAGCATCTGTTTGAGCATCTTGAACTTCCTCAAGTTGAATTTTGCTCCCACTATCTCCTTTTAGAAGGAATTCTCTCTCTAAAAAGATAGCATGTCTTGAAACAAAAACCTTTTGTTCCAAGGGGTAGTAAAATTGATATCCATATGATGCTTTTGGATATCCCACAAACAGACATTGGTCAGACTTAGCTTATAGCTTATCTGACATTGTCCGCTTCACATAAGCAAGACAACCCCAAATTCTCATGTAAGAAAATGTGGGCCTCTTGTTTTACCATATCTCATATGAAGTAACATCAACTAACTTTGAAGGAACTCCATTTAATATATAAATGGCGGTCTCTAGTGCATAACCCCAAAAAGGATTTAGGCAATTCCGCAAAACTCATCATAGTCCTTACCATGTCTAACAAGGTTCGGTTTCTTCTTTCAGCCACACCATTGTGTTGTGGAGTGTAAGGTGGAGTCCATTGAGATACAATCCCATTATCCCTAAGATAATCTAGAAACTCTTAGCTCAAGTATTCACCTCCTCGATCTGATTGAAATGTTTTAATACTTTTGCCAAGTTGTTTCTCTACTTCATTTCTGAATTCTTTGAACTTTTCAAAAGTTTCAGATTTGTATCTCATAAGATACACGTATCCATATCGTGAGTAGTCATCGATAAAAGTAATGAAGTAGATGAAACCACCTCTAGCGTGTGTAGACATTGGACCACATACATCTAAATGTATTAAGTCTAAAAGTCCATTAGCATGTTCACCATTTCCCTTAAAAGGTAGTTTAGTTATCTTGCCTAGTAAACAAGATTCACATGTGTCATATGATTCATAAGCAAATGACCTCAAACTACCACTTTTGTGTAACTTATCCATGCGTTTCTCACTTATATGACCAAGACGACAATGCCATAAATAAGATGATTTCAACATATCTTGTTTTTGCCTTTTATTATCATTGATGTTTAAAATTGGATTTAACATATCTAATATGTATATTCCATTGCATAATGTACCATTAGCATAAAGAATTCCATTCAACATAATAGAACAACAATTGTTACTAAAAGCTAAAAGGAAACCATCTTTATTTAGACTTGAAACAGAAATAATGTTTTTAGTCAAAGTAGGTACATAATAGCAATTCTCCAAATTTAATATAATCCCACTATGGAGGGTCAATACATATGTTCCTATAGCTAATGCAACAACCTTTGCTCCATTTCCAACACGTAGGTCTGACTCTCCCTTATTGAGCTGTTTATTATTCCTTAGGCCCTGCATATCAGTGCATATGTGTGAGCCACAACTGGTATCTAATACCCATGTATTATTATTTGAAACAGTATTAATTTCAATTTTTAAAATACCTGAAGTAGATGGGGCATCAAATGTCTTCTTCTTCAAGGACTCCAAGTAAGCCTTGCAGTTTCTCTTCCAATGGCCATCCTTGCCATAATGGAAGCATGTCCCTTTTGGAGCAATCTCTTTGGCCTTCTTCTTGGCCACGCCTCCCTTAGGCTTCATGGAATTCGTCTTCTTCTTAAGGTTCTTCCTTTTAGAACTTGAAGAGTCCACCAGCATCACAGCCTTACTGTCCTTCTTGACAGATGACTCAATTATTTTAAGCAAGTTAATCAGCTCAGGAATAGTGGTAGAGATTTTGTTCATCCTATATTTAAGCACAAAATGTGAATAACTATCAGACAAACCGGTTAGAATTAAGTCAATATTTAATTCATGGTCCATCACAAATCCCAAGGTGGCCAACCTCTCAATATAGCCATTCATCTTCAATGCATATTGCACTGGAGATGTCCCCTCAACCATCTTTGTGCGGAAGAGCAACCTTGAAGTTTCGAATCTTTCGGAACGTGCTTGCTCATCAAAAAGCTCTCTTAGATGGTATACTATGGAATTAGCATCCATAGCCTCATGCTGCTTTTGCAACTCAGCTAACATAGTAGCAAGCATAATGCAGCTTACCATCTCACTATCATCGAGATGCTTTTGATATGCCTTCTGAACATCTTCAGAAGCATTAACAGTAGAGGGATTAGGGAGTGCCTCATCTAGGACATAGCCAATCTTTTTAGATTTGAGAACTATTCTCAGATTCCTTAGCCAATCCAAAAAATTGGGCCCAGTCAACTTATTTGATTCCATTAGCGATCACAAATTCACACTTGTCATGATGATGATTCTAGCAACCTAGATGTAAAATAGAACATGTTAGAATTTACATAAAATGCATGTTTATTAGGTCTTTAATAAATCACATTATGGCTCCCACTATTTTATAGCGAATCCATAGCCCTCACTATGAACCTGAGAGAACTTATATGGAAGTTCTCCTAGTGGGTCGATATCCAACTATCTAAGAATAACCTTGAGGCAACTCAACAAGTTATCCTTAGTTTGGTTGGTAGGTATCTAATCCATACCAATTGCATTATTCATGCAACTATCGAATCTTGTGCTATCAACTTATTGATGTGTGCACATACATTAAGCTATCGACTATTGATATGTGTACATCTCATGTATACAAACCCAACTTCACCTCCAATACAAATTAACCTTGGTGCAAATCCAACAAGTTAATAATATCGGTTAAGTCTAACCCATTAATCGTGAAATCTAATTTCAATGGATTGAACATAATCTTATAGAGTGAGCTTGAGACAACGCAACAACCCTACCTCTAGAAGAACTCTAGTTCTCTCCATATTAATGGAAGGCGTAAGACTTAATTGTTTATTTAGTGAGAGATTTCTTTGTTAAGTTTCATCAATTTATTATTTCATGCTTTTATATATCATACATTCATCACATTAATATATAAAAATAGTTACATTAACTATATGACATGATTATGGACATACTAAAGTCAATCTCTTGAGCCAAAGAGAGATTTACTAGGTCTTACCTAGGTATATGCATGAATTTACAACCCAAAATAGAAATCAAATTCCTATTTCTAAGTCTTCTTGTTTATGGTACCATCTCATTTGCTTCTTACTCCTTTGTATCTTCATTCTATCCTAATCCTATGTAATCTAATTACATATTTCAAATTATAAAAAACCTCAATTTACATTTGAGGGGAGCAAGATGAGAAGAGAAATACATAAGAAAGAAAGAGAGGTAGGGACACGCATGCCCTATTTACCATAAAATAAAATAATTCCACGCATGCTCAATCACATTGGGCCTAAGTCCATAATCATCTATCATGCCTTTTCATACACCCCTAACTTGCATTCTCTAATCCACAAAATAAAAATGACAATTTTGGATTTGAATTTGTAAATCGATTAAACACTTGAATCGAAATTGCTTATATGTGTTCTTTCGGTTAATTTAATTTTGTATGTCATTTTAAAGTGGAATTTAATATTTAATCAAATTAAATTAAATTCCATATTTCCATAAATAATTCAAAATTATTTCTCCTTAAAATCAGAATATTATGATATTAAAATTAAACAATTTAATTTTAATATACATACCAATTTCTAGTCATACTAGAATTACAATTCAACAACTTAAATTAATTCAAAATTAATTTTAAAAATTTTAAAAATTTCTAGAACATCAAATCACCATTCTAATTATCTTTAGGTCAGCTCAAGTTCATCAAAATACTTTTGGCACAAGCCAAAATTACTAAGACAAACGAACCAACACACTTAGACGCTCAAAATGACTAATTCGATATCTAGAATTTTTAAAATTTCAAATGCTTGCAAAATAATTTTGGCATGCATCTAACATCAAAATAATATATTTTTAATCACATAAAAATTATTTCAAGGTGTTGGAAATAAAATAAACACATACAAAATGATCAAATAAAACAGCCCCACCGGGTAAGCTAAAACAGTCCCTTTTTTGTGTTTATTTGAAAAATTAATTAAAATAATTTTTAATTAATTATTGGATACTTTCAGAGGCATAAAAATATTCTCAATATTTCTAAATAATTTTTTCATAATTAAATTACAATAAAAATACAACCAGCCCAATCAATTAAGCTAAACAACAACACATGTTCATAAACAAGACAATTTTAGGCATTTTTGAAATAAATCCAAAATTAATTATTTGAATCACATTCAAATCATTTTTAAATTAAAATAATCATTCTTAATCATCCCATGATCAAATTAAAGAAAGAAAAATGTGTAAATTATATGTTACAAATTACTTTCAATTTTTCAAAATCTATTGATCCAAAATCAACAAAAACATGCAATCCCATTGCACTTTCAATTAAATTAAATTTTAATGGATAGAAGAAGGCTCTGATTCCAATGTTGGGTTTTGAAGAATGAATCATATTCATAAATGCAGTGAAAAATAAAATTTTTCAAAACCCAAAATAAAAGATCATATTTGTACCATTAAAACTAATTTATATAAATGTAAATGCTAAAAACTATACCTTGTAATTTTTATTTGTTCTTTAAATCTTCACTTTGTTGGGTTGTAGCAAACCACAATAATCAACACTAGGATTTCTCTAATGATAATCCACATGAATAATGAAGAAGAAACTATTAAGAGAAAATGGTTTGAACAAATTCAAAGTGCTAGCTTTGAAAGTGTTTTTGAGAGAATTTTTGTTGTCTTAAAAATATTTTTATCAAGTGTCTTTTAAGGAGGAAGAGCCTAAGGTTGATAGGGAGCAATTTAGAGAAGAGGAGGATTAAGAGAAAGAGCAAAAAAGTGATGGCCATGATGAGCTTTATATTTTTAGGAACCTCTATTGGGTTTTGAAGGTGAATCACATCCATAAACGCAGCAGAAAAAAAATTTCAAATCCTGAAACAAAAGATCATACTTGTGCTATTAAATCTAATTTATCAAACATTGAGATTAGAAATTTTACCTTGTAATTTCTTGATCTGTTATTCAAATCTTCACTTTTTTGGGTTGTAGCAAACCACAACAATCCACACAAAGATGTCTTTAATGATAATCCATGCAAATAATGAAGAAAAAACTTACAAAAGAAATAGTTTGAACAATATTCAAATTGATAGCTTTGAATATATTCTTGAGAGAATTATTGTCTCAAAAATTATTTTTTACCAAAAATAATTTTCATATATCTTTTCTGCCATTTGAGGTCTTTTCAATTTGAATCATATTAAGAAAAGAAGATTAAAAGTCAAAAGAGAAGAAAAATAAAATGAATGAATAATAATGGCTATAATTAGCCTAATTAAGGTCAATTAAGGCCTAACACCAATAGCACGCTAGGGCAAGCCCAGCTAGCCTACCAACAGGCCAGTAGCCTACCTAGCCCGCCGGCCTATATAGGTTCGTGACTACTTCCGAACGATTTTTTTCTACAATCTCATAGTTATCCTACCTGAAATAATAAAAATCATTTTACTCATTTTTCATATCTCCAATGCATATGACCCATTAGGTTCCTAATTATGTTAGTCACTTAATTTAACAATTAATTTATGCAAGTCGTGAGCGGTATCTAGCAACACATCATGATCTCCAATTGACTAGAAAGTCAATGGATTGACTACGAACCTTTCCATAAACAATTTTTATACAATTATTTCTTTCACCATTTTATACCTCACTTGGTTCAGAGTGTGGACATGTGTCAATTCTCACTAGATTGACTATGTCACATCTTGTCCAAGTACTGTTAGTTCTTGTTCTTAAGGATCATTACTCTATTAGACATGTCATTAAAGACTATCTTCATGACATTTCTGTTGGGTTTTGAAGATGAATCTCATTTATAAACGAAATGGAAAAATAAAATTTTCAAAATATGAAACAAGAATCTTGTTATGCCATAAAAACTAATTTATCAAAACATAGAGGTATGAAATTATACTTTGCAATTTCTTGATATATTCTTCAAAATTTCACTTTGTTAAGTTGTTGCAAACCATAACAATCCACTTTAAGATGTCTCTAATGTTAATCCATATGAAAAGTATGAGAATAAAATATAAGAAAAATGGTTGAACACACCTCAAATATGAGAATATGAAAAATAACTATTATTTTTCTTTTTTTTTTTTTTTAAATTTCATAATTTCCAAAAACAATTTTTAGACTATTAAACATTTCAAAAATAGTCTAGGTACAAAGTGCATAAAACAAGGAGAGGGATTTTGGGATTTTTGCCTTAATTAGCCTTAATTGGCCAATTAGACCAGCTACAAGCTAGCAACTAAGATGGGACTGCGCGTGCCCTTGACCCTCCATGAACAATTTTTTCGTGTGATCTTATTGCGATCCATACCAATATAATTCTCTCATATTTTTAGATTCCATCCAAGAACATTTTACTCATTCTTTAGATCTTCAATGCATGTGACCTATTAGGTTCCTGGTTATGTTGGCCACTTAAATTAACAATTAATTTAAGAAAGTCATGAGCGGTATCTAGTAACACATCATGATCCCCAATTGACTGGAAAGTCAATGGTGTGACTACGAACCTTTCCATAGATAATTTTCGTGCAATTATTCCTTTCACCATTATATACCCTACTTAGTTTAAAGTATGGACATATGTCAACTCCCACTAGACTGACTATGCCACGTCTAGTCCAAGTAATGTTAGTTCTTGTCCACGAAACTCATTACTCTATTAGACAAGTCATTGAAGACTATCTTCATGAAATTTCCACTCCAGCCAAAGATTCCCAAGTAATGACCCAGACAAGAGGCCATAGGTATACACTCCTTCTATCAGGAATGGTGAATCCTTTGTTGGTTACCCAATTACCTTCGAATACTTCAAGCTATATCCAACCACCACCCTATGAGCAACCTCCTTAATGCAACAAGGAATAGTATCAAAATACAGAATCAGTATCCAAGATATCCTTAAGTATCTCAAGTATAAGAATAATTGCACCATTGCTATGTTGAGACTATCATTGACATTTGAGTAGATTATCCATATGACTGTCTCATAGCAAGTCATCCAATGTACTTAGCTACACTTAGCAAGTATCCACATGTTAACTCTAAATATCTCATGTCTACATATTATGAGTTCTATTGCTCGATCCAATCAAGAAGTGTAACATGTGCTAGTCTTTCCGTATTAACAATATCTCATCTCATTAATCCTATGGCTAGGAATAATTTAGATACTAACATAATTACACATGATAAGAATCTCAATATCATGATCTCATTATGATTTCCTTCATGCTATGTTATGTATCAAGGACTTCATTAATTGATTAAAGATCACTTTCAATTCATATATCAAATGAACATCAAATTCATGAAAAAGCCTTTTATTAATCGAATAAATTTGAACAATAAGTGCTAAAGGTGATTGATTTTAGAGCACTATTCTAATAAGCTTACACTTGCAATAAAGCCAATCGCCTTTGTATTTAATTTCATAGGCGAGTACATGAGAATCATATTTCTTTTGGGGAAGTGGCTTAGTTAAAGGATCAACAATATTGTAATAAGTGGGTACTCTTTCTATCTTTACATCATTCCTACTAATGATTTATCTAATCAAATGGTATCTTCTAAGTACATGTTTGGATCTCTAATGAGACTGTGGCTCATTTGCTTGTACAATTATTATTGCAATACAATTGTATTGGATCAACAATGCTAAGAACCACTCCAACTTCCATGATGAATTTCTTTATTCAAACTGCTTCATTTACTGCTTCAGAAGTTGCATTGTACTATGCTTCAGTTGTGGAATCAACAGTCGTTTCCTTTTTGGAACTCTTTCAACCGACTGCTCTACCATTTGGTGTGAATATATAACCTGACTGAGATTTTGAGTCATATTGTCAGATGGAAAGCTGACATCGGTATACCCACTTACAACAAGATCTCCATCTCTATATACTAAGAATACAACCTTAATTTGTAAGTACTTAAGGATATTCTTGATAGCCACCCAACTCTCACTAGGGTTCGATTGATATCTTCTCATGACACTCAAAGCATATGATCCATCGGGTCATGTACTTATTATAACGTACATGATTGATCATATAGCTGAAGCATATGGAATCAAACTCATGTGTGTCCTCTCATCTTATGTCTTTGGACACATAGACTTTGAGAGAGTAATCCCCTAGGTCATGGGAATATATCCCCTCTTGGACTACTCCATGCTAAACCTTTTTAACATCTTGTCTATGTATATAGACTATGAAAGACCAAACAATCTTTTAAATCCATCTTTATAGATCCTTGTCCCCAAATTATAGACTGCTTCTCCAAGGTCTTTCATAGAGAAATTCTTGGATAACCAAATTTTGATGAATTGTAAGGCTAAGACATCATTTGCAATTAGCAATATGTCATCTACATACAATACAAGGAATATGATTGCACTCCCACTAACCTTCTTTTATACACAAGGTTCATCCATATTTTTTAAGAAACTAAACTATTTGATTGTCTCATCAATCCAAATATTCCAACTCCTAGATGCTTGCTTTAATCCATAAAAGAATATTTCAAGCTTGCATACCTTTTTGCCATCTTTGGATATGAAGCCTTCTGGTTGTGTCATGTACAAATCCTTGGTTAAATTTCCTTTAAGAAAAACTGTTTTCACATCCATTTGCCATATCTCATAATCATAATGAGCAATAATGGCTAGGAGTATCCTTATGGATTTGAGCAAAGGTACTGGGATAAAAGTTTCATTATAGTCAATTCCTTTTCTTTGACGATAACCTTTAGCTATAAGTCTAGCTTTATAGGTAACCACATTACCATCCATGTCTGTTTTCCTTTTGAAAACCCACTTGCACCTTATAGTCTTTATCCCTTTGAGTGGGTCAACCAAAGTCCATACTTGGTTTCCATACATGGAATCCATTTTTGACTACATGGCTTAAAGCCATTTGCCATATTCTGAAATATTTAAAACTTCTTTATAGGTTGTAGGCTCTTCGTTTTCTATGCGAAATATGTCGTTGTGTTCACTAATGAGAAATCCATATATCTCTAGAAAAGTATGTATCCTACTTGACCTATGAAGCTTTTATGTTTCAGAAGGTTGAGCTGTTATATCATCTGTATGAATAATAGGCTCGGGTTTAGGCAGTTGATTAGCATATACTTGAGCATCTTGAGCTTTCTCAAGTTCAAATTTTCTCCCATTATCTCCTTTTAGAAGAAATTATTTTTCTAAAAAGATAGCATGTCTTGAAACAAACATCTTTTGTTCCAAGGGATTGTAAATTTGATATCCATATGATGCTTTTGGATATCCCACAAACAAACAATGGTAAGACTTAGCTTCCAGCTTATCTGACATTATCTACTTCATATAACCATGACAAACCCAAACTCTAATGTATGAAAATATGGGCTTCTTGTTATATCATATCTCATATGGAGTAATGTCAACTGACTTCAAAGGGACTGCATTTAATATATAAACGACAGTTTCTAGTGCATAACCCTAAAAGGATTAGGGAGTTTTGTAAAGCTCATCATAGAACTTAACATGTCTAATAGGGTTCAGTTTCTTATTTCAATCACACCATTGTGTTGTGGCATGTAAGATGGAGTCCATTGAGATATTATCCCATTATCCCTAAGATAATCTAGAAACACTTGGCTTAAGTATTCTCCTCTTCAATCTGATTGAAGTGTTTTAATACTTTTGCCAAGTTGTTTCTCTGTTTCATTTTTGAACACTTTGAACTTTTCAAAAGCTTTAGATTTGTATTTCATAAGATACACATACTCATATCATGAGTAGTCATCGATAAAAGTAATGAAGTAGATGAAACCACATCTAGCGTATGTGGACATTGGACCATATACATCCGAATTTATTAAGTCTAAAAGCCCATTAACACATTCACCCTTTCCCATAAATGGTAATATAGTAATCTTGCCTAATAAGCAAGATTCATATGTGTCATATGATTCATAATCAAATGACCCCAAACTACCACACTTGTATAGCTTAACCATGTGTTTCTCACTTATATGACCAAGGTGACAATGCCATAAATAAGATGATTTCAACATATCTTGGTTTTGCTTTTAAATATCATTGATGTTTTAAATTGGATTTGATATATCTAATACGTATATTCCATTGCATAATGTACCGCTAGCATAAACAATTTCATTCATTATAATAGAACAACGATTGTTACTAAAAGCTAAATGGAAAACATCTTTATTTAAACTTGAAATATAAATAATATAATAGCAATTATCCAAATTTAACATCAGCTCACTAGGGAAGGTCAAAACATAAGTTCCTACAGCTAATGCAGCAACCCTTACTCCATTTCCAATTTGTAGGTCTAACTCTTCTTTATTGAGCTATCTACTATTCTTTAAACCTTGCATATCAGTGCATATGTGTGAGCCACAACTGGTATCTAATACCTATATATCATTATTGGAAACAATATTAATTTCAATGACAAAAATACCTAAAGTAAATGGGGCATCAAATGCCTTCTTCTTCAAAGACTCCAAGTAAGCCTTGCAGTTTCTCTTCCAATGGCCATCCTTGCCACAATGGAAGCTTGTCTCCTTTGGGGCAGTGTCTTTGGCCTTCTTATTGGTCATGCCTCCCTTAGGCTTCATGGACTTCTTCTCTTTCTAAAGGTTATTTTTCTTAGAACTAGAAGAGTACACCAACATCACAACCTTACTGTCCTTCTTGACATATGGCTTAGCTATCTCGAGCATGTTGATTAGCTCAGGAATAATGGTGGAGATTTGGTTCATCCAATAGTTAAGCACAAAATATAAAAAACTATCAGAAAAACTAGTTTGAATTAAGTCAATGCTTAATTCATTATCCATCAAAAATCTCAAGGTGGCCAACCTTTCAATATAACCAATAATCTTCAATGCATATTACACTAGAGATGTCTCTTTAGCCATCTTAGTGTGGATGGGCAAACTTGAAGTTTCAAACATTTTGGAATGTGTTTGCTCATGAAAAAGCTCTCTTAGATGGTAGATTATGGAATTAGCATCCATAATCTCATGCTACTTTTGCAACTCAATTGACATAGTAGCAAGCATAATATAGCTTACCATCTCACTATCATTGAGACATTTTTGATATGCCTTCTAAACATTTTCAGAAGAATTAGCAGTAGGGGGATTCGAGAGTGCCTCATCTAGGACATATTTAATCTAAAAAATTAGGCCCAATCAACTTATTTGACTTCATTAGTGATTGCAAATTCACACTTGTCAACATGATGATGATTTTAGCAACTTATATGTAAGATAGAGCATATTAAAATATACAAAAAATTGTATGTTTATTAGATCTTTAATAAATCACATCATGACTCTCACTATTTTATTGCAAATCCATAGCCCTCTCTGTGAACCCAAGAGAACCTATATGGAATTCTCTTAGTGGGCCGATATCTAACTAGCTAAGAATAACCTTGAGGCAACTCAACAAGGCATCATTTGTTTGGTTGGTAGGTATCTAATCCACACCAATTGCATTATTCATGCAACTATCGAATCTTGTTAAACCTTGAGGGGTATTTCCATCATTTTGATGATAACAAATAAAATAGCAATATTGTATTTAACATACTTGTTTTCTAAGTCAATTAAACAGGGTATGGAATAAAATAGCAAGAATGGAGAATGAAAATTAATCCTATGTGTCACTCGTGAAAAAGCTAACTGTCACCAAAACCAACATTTGAAGTTCACGGTCATGAAGGAAGACAACAAACCGTGAAATGCACATTTAAGTCACGCCTGTGAATTAAATGTCATGCCCATGAACCTTCATGACAATTTCATCCAGAGAGCTTCATGACCAAAGTCACCACATGGATCACGGTTGGGAAGTTTGTCACACTCGTGAAGATATATGTCACGCTCGTGACCCTATGTTTCAAAACCTTCTAGAGTGCTTCACAACCAAGGTCACCACTTCTGTCACGGCTTGAAGAACAGTCATGCCCGTAATAAAACATAGTCACACCCGTGAAAGATGAAAGAGAAAAATGTCAGGCACGATTATTTGGGTTGGTACAATGGCTTGTTTCGTATTAAATGCACTCTAACGGCTATAATTAGCCATGGGAGTATAAATGCAAGTCATTTATGCATTCAGTACAAGAGGATAGCAAATACTTTGAATCAAAATCTTATTACAAGATATTTTGTACATTTAATACTTCCACAAAAAATATCTATTCCCTGTGAAAATATTTTTGCTCATCATTTATTGAGCAATAAATATTTGTAAGTGTTTCTCTTTGTAATCATTTTACTCAAGTGAGTTTTGGGTATTTCTGGGTTAAGAGTAGAACATTTGTAAGGGTTAGTTGTGTGAGCCTTTAAAACACAAAGAAAGGTTGTTTGTGTGAGCCTTTAAAAATACAAAGTAAAGGTTGTTTGTTTGAGCTTGTAAATCACAAGATAAAGGTTATTTGTGTGAGCCTGTAAAACATAAGGAATTGGTTATTGTGTGAGCCATTAAAACACAAGGGATTTCTGGGCTAGGTGTGAGCCATTGTGAGAAACACCATAGTTGGGAGTGAGCTTGTAAAACTCCATTGTAACACTTAGTGTGTTAGTGAAACTCCCAATTGCGATTGGGGAGAGGAGTAGGGTTTGTTAACACCCGAATCTCTATAAAAATCCTTGTGTCAAATTTCTCTATCCCTCCTAAAATTAATTTTTATTTTCACACTTTAAAGTTTAATTTTTAAAACTCCAATTCAACCCCCCTTATTGGCTTAATATCTGGACAACAATTGGTATCAGAGCTTTGTCTAGCATCTAAGCTTAAAAAGCACTAGTAAAGATTAAGATACGGCCAGTGAAGGATTCCAAAGTCTCAAACCTTACTTTGATGGAGCAAATTATGCCCATTGGAAGTTTCGGATGGAGACATACCTGGATAGTGAAGGAATTGAAGTCTGGAATAGTGTACGAAAAGAATGGACACCACCAACCAGAAGAGGAGTTGATGGTGAAGAAGAAATCCTATCAAGAGATGATTGGACAAAGCCTTAATGAAGAGCAAATTTCAAAAATAAGAAGGCAATGACAATCCTCTCAAGTTCATTATCTATTGAAGAATGTGGAAGAATACAACACTGCCCAACAACCTACAACATGTGGAAGACATTGGAAAATTATTATGAAGGAACTAAGCAAGTCAAATCCAAGAAGATTCAACTTCTTACCTCAGAATATGAGCTCTTCAAGATGAAATCCAATGAGTCAATCACTGACATGACCAACTGTCTTCTAGCCATTATAAATGCAATGAGGAAACTTGGGAAACATCTGAGCCTGGAAGATGTAAACAATAAAATCTTGAGAAGTCTTCCTCTTAAAGACTATGGCTCAAGAGTTGCTGACATAGAAGAAGCAAATGAAGACATGAGCATCATGAATACTGATGTGCTGATTGGCAAACTTCTCACACATGAAATGACAGTGAAAAGAGATAGAGAGCTTGAAGCAGAGCCAAAGAAAAGAAAACCTTTAGCACTCAAAGCCTCTACTTCAAAATCTTAAGAAGAAAGTGAAGATGATGAAGAAATGAGTGATGATGAAAATGAGGACGTTGCTATGCTTTCAAAAGACTGAAAAGAATCATTGATCCAGAAAATTCAGGCAAAGAAACCTCAAACAAACTTCTAATGATGCACAAAGAAGTAAGGAAGAGGTAAAGTGCTATGAGTGTGGTATGAAAGGACATATCAAACTAGAATGTCCAAGGCTCAAGAAGCATAAGAACAAATACCAAAGAGACAATGGGGAGAAAGGTCACAAAGCCACATGGGATGACGAAAGCTCTTCAAGTGAAAGAGATGACAATGAAAGCAAAGAGGTCAACCTATGCTTCATGGCTATTGAGGATCACATATCGAATAAGGTAAGATCACTACATTCATACTCTTTAAATAATGATAGTAGTAATAATACTGATGATAGTAATAGTGATGATGATAATGATGAGCAAAGCCTTATAGAAGAATTGAATTTAGAATTAGAGAAATATAAAAGTAAATTCAGTACTTATAGAAATAACATCTCTAATTTAAAAAATAAGATAGATGTTTTAGAAAAGGAGAACATAAAGCTTAAATAATCTAATGAATCTCTAAAAAAGTTATTAGATGAATATTCATCAAGACTCTCAACTACTTCCTTGCTTAAAGAAAATAATAATTTGAAAAATGAAGTTGAGGAACTTAGAAATTCCATTTCTAAATTTCAAAAAGGTAAAAAGAGTTTAGATACTCTCATTGTGTCTTACAGACCACCCTTAATTAGAAATGGTCTAGGATTTAAAGACACAACATCATCTTCTCACAAAACCATCTTTGTTAAGTACAGTGAACCTCACATCTCCACACTTGTTGGAACAACACCAAGGAATAAGCATATTAAACCTTCTATACATAAAAATAATAATCATGCCTTTATGTATAAGAAGCATGCTTCTAGAAAAGCATCAATTAATCACGACTGTGCATGCCATTATTCTCAAAATCAGTTTAATAAAAATATGGCATTCAAATATATAGTAAGACCAAAAAACCATGTTAGACCTAAACAGTGTAATTATTGTATGAAGATTGGTCATATAAATAAACATTGTTGGATAAGGAAGGCTCATTGGGAACCTTCATATGCTAACCCCCAAGGGCCCAAGCTCATTTGGGTACCTAAAAATCATACTTGAACTGTGATTCTATAGGTATGCCTCAAGTCCACAATAAACAAAAATGCTTGGCTAGTAGACAGTGGATGCTCAAGGCATATGATAGCAGATAAAGAACTCTTCAATGAAATCAAAAGTATTGATGAAGGTAAAGTTACCTTTGGAAATAAGGCTAAGGGTAAGGTAATTGACATTGGTTCTATTGGTATTAATGGTACTACTTTTATTAAAGATGTCTTACTTGTTGATGGATTGAAACATAACTTGTTGAGTGTTAGTCAATTATGTGATAAAGGAAACAAAGTAATCTTTACTTCCAATGAATGTCTTGTGATCTCTGTCGATGGTCAATAGATATTTAAAGGAAATAGAGATGTCAACACATACATAATAGACTTACATGAATTATATAACCATTCCTCTAAGTGTCTTATAACCACTAGTGATGAATCTTGGCTGTGGCATAAAAGGCTTGGTCATGCTAACATGGACTTAATACAAAGCCTCAGCATAGGAGAACTAGTAAAAGGACTACCAAGAGTCAAATTTGAAAAAGACAAGACATGTGAACCTTGCCAAAAAGGAAAGCAACAAAAGTCATCCTTCAAAGCCAAAAACATAGTAAGTACCTCAAAACCTCTTCAACTCCTGCACTTAGACTTATTTGGACCTACTAAAATTGCTAGCTTAGGAGGTAAACATTATGCCTTTGTCATCATAGATGATTACTCTAGATTTACTTGAGTAATTTTCTTAGCTCAAAAGAGTGATGCTTTTGAAAATTTCAAAAACTTTGCTAAAAGAGTTCAAAATGAAAATGGGTATTGTATTTCAAAGATAAAAAGTGATCATGGCAAAGAATTTGAAAATGAAAACTTTGAAAGTTTTTGTCTTGAACATGGCATTTCATAGAATTTCTCATCTCCTAGGACACCTCAACAAAATGGGGTAGTGGAAAGGAAAAATTGAACTTTAATTGAAATGGCTAGAACAATGCTCAATGAGTATGGTTTACCAACTTACTTTTGGGCAGAAGCCACAAACACTGCATGTTATATTTCAAATCGAGTTTTCAAAAGACCTCTTTCAAACAAAACCTCATTTGAGCTATGGAATGGAAGAAAGCCTTTGATATCATACTTTAGAGTATTTGGATGCAAGTGCTTCATATTGAATACCAAGGACAACCTTGGAAAATTTGCCTCTAAATCTGATGAAGGTATCTTTTTAGGATACTCTACAACTAGCAAAGTATATAGAGTATTTAATAAAAGATCATTAACTATTGAAGAATCTATGCATGTTGTCTTTAATGAATATAGTAGACTTGATCTTGTAAAAGGTAGTGTTCTTGATGATGTTGTAGGTAACATGGAAATACTTGATCTTGAAAATGGAAAAGAAGAAAATGATCAAGAAGATTCACGTCAAAATGATTCTCTACCTCAAGCTCAAGAAGAAAACGGGCAAGAACTCCCAAAAGAATGGAGAATGACGAAATATCATCCAAAAGAGCAAATCATTGGTGATCTCTCAAGGGGAGTAAGTACTAGATCTCATTTCAAACATTTAGCCACTGACCTGTAAAAATACAAAGTAAAGGCTGTTTGTTTGAGTTTGTAAAACACAAGATAAATGTTGTTTGTGTGAGCCTGTAAAACACAAGGAATTGGTTATTGTGTGAGTCATTAAAACACAAGGGATTTATGGGCTAGGTGTGAGCCATTGTGAGAAACACCGTAGTTGGGAGTGAGCTTGTAAAACTCCATTGTAACACTTAGTGTGTTAGTGAAACTCCCAATTGCGATTGGGGAGAGGAGTAGGGTTTGTTAACACCTGAACCTCTATAAAAATCCTTGTGTCAAATTTCTCTATCCCTCCTAAAATTAATTTTTATTTCTGCACTTTAAAGTTTAATTTTTTAAACTCCAATTCAACCCCCCTTCATGGCTTAATATCTGGGCAACAAATCTTGTGTTATCAATTAATTGATGTGTGCACATACATTGGGCTATGAACTCCTAATATGTGTGCATCTCATGTACACTAACCCAACTTTGCCTCCAATACACATTCACCTTAGCGTGAATCCAACAAGCTAATGATATTGGTCAAATCCAACCCATTAATCATGAAATCTAATTTCAATGGTTTGAACATATTATTATTGAGCAAGCTTGAGGCAACTCAACAACCCTAACACTTTAAGAACTCTGGTTCTCCTCATATTAATGGAAGGTGTAAGACTTAATTGTTTATTTAGCGAAACATTTCTTTGTTAAGTCTCATCATGTTATTAGTGCATGCTTTTATATATCATACATTCATCACATGAAAATATAAAGATAGTTACATTAACTATATGACATGATTATGGACATACTAAAGTCAATATTTTGAGCCAAAGAAAAATTGACTAGGTCTTACCTAGGTACATGCATGAGTTTACAACCCAAAATGGAAAACAAATTCCTATTTCTAAGTCTACTTGTTATGGGACCAACTCATTTGCTTCTTACTCATTTGTATCTTCATTCTATCCTAATCCTATTTAATCTAAATACATATTTCAAAGTATAAAAAACCTCAATATACATTTGAGGGAAGTAAGATGAGAAGAGAAATACACAAGAAAGAAAGAGAGGTAGGGACATACAAACCCTATTTACCATAAAACAAAATAAATTAATGCATACTCAATCACATTGGGCCTAAGTCTATAATCATTCATCATCCCTTTCCATACACCCTTAACATATATTCTCTACTGCATAAAATAAAATAATGACAATTTTGGATTTCAATTTAAAAATAGATTCAACGCTTAAACCGAAATTGTCTACTTATATTATTTCGGTTAATTTAATTTTGTATATCATTTCAATGTAGAATTTAATATTTAATCAAATTAAATTAAATTCCATATTTTTGGAATTAATTGAAAATTAGTTCACCTTAAAATCAAAATATTATGATGTCAAAATTAAATAATTTAATTTTAATATAATACCAATTTATAGTCGTACTAGAATTACCATTGCTCAACTTAAATTAATTCAAAATTAATTTCGAAAAATTAAAAATATTTCTAGAATTTCAAATAATCATTTTAATCATCTTTTGGTCGGCTCAATTTTATCAAACTCAAGCCAAAATTACTAAGACAAACAAATCAACACACTTAAACACTCAAAACGACTCATTCGACAAATATAATTTTTTAAAATTTTAAATTCTGCAAGATAAGTTTGGCATGCATTTAATATCCAAATAACATATTTTTAATAATATAAAAATTATTTCAAGGTTATGGAAATAAAATAATCACATAGGAAAAAATCAAACAAAACAATCTCATAGAGTATGCTAAAACAATTCGCTTTTGTGTTTTTTTGAAAAATAATTAAAATAATTTTTAATTAATTATTGGATACTTTCAGAGATATAAACACATTTTTAATATATATAAATAATTTTTTCATAATCAAATTACATGTTCATAAACAAGGTAATATTCAGTATTCAAAAATAAATCCGAAATTAATTATTTGAATCACATTCAAAGCATTTTTCTATTATTCATCCTTAATCATCCCATTATCAGATTAAAGAAAGAAAATGTGTAAAACAAATTTTACAAAATAATTTTGATTATTCAAACCTATTGAATCAAAACCATCAAAGTCGTGTAGTCTTATTGCTTTTTCAATTAAAATTAATTTTATTAGATACAAGAGTACTCTGATACTTCTATTGGGTTTTGAAATGAATCTCATTCATAAACCCAGCGAAAAAATAAAATTTTTAAAACTCGAATAAAGAATCTTGCTTATGACATTAAAACTAATTTATCAAAAAATAAAGGTAAGAAATTATACCTTGTAATTTATTGATTTATTCTTCAAATTTTCATCTTGTTGGGTTGTTGCAAATCACAACAATCCATTTTAGGATGTATCTAAAGTTAATCCTCATGAAAATATGAGAAAAAAATGCAAACAAAATGGTTGAACACACCTCAAAGTGTTAGCAATGGTGTATGTTCAATTTAAGAGAATATGAAAAATAACTATTATTTTATTTCCAAAAATAATTTTCAGACTTTTAAATATTTCAAAAATATTTTTACTCCAAAAATAGTTTAGGTACAACGTGCCGAAGATAAGAGGAGGGATTTTGGAGTTTTTGCCTTAATTAGCCTTAATTGGAAAATTAAGTTCAATTAGGATAACCCGTATGGATCCATGACCTCCTCAAATGATTTTTTTCATGCGATCTCATCGCAATCCATACCAAAATAATTCTATCATATTTTTGGATTACATCCAGGACTATTTCACTCATTCTTCACATCTCCAATACATATGAACCATTATGTTATCGGTTATGTTAACAACTTAAATTAACAATTAATTTAAAGAAGTCATGAGCGATATCTAGCAACACATCATGACCCCCAATTGACTAGAAAGTCAATGGTTTGATGACAAATCTTTCTAGAGACAATTTTCGTGCGATTATTCCTTTCACTGTTCTATACCTCACTTGGTTTAAAGTATGGACATGTGTCAACTCCCACTAGACTGGCTGCGTCATGTCTAGTCCAAGTAATGTTAGTTCTTATCCCTGAGGCTCATTTCTTTGTTATACATGTCATTGAAAACTATCTTCATGACATTTCCACTTCGGCTAAAGATTCCTAAGTAATGACACCGATAAGAGACCATGGGTATACCTCATTCTATGAAGAGTGGTAAATCCTTTGTTGGTTATCCAATTACCTTTGAATATCTCAAGTTGTATTCAACCACCACGATATGAGCAACATCCCTAAGGCAATAAGGAATAGTATCAAAATACAAAGTCACTATCCAAGATATCCTTGAGTACCTCAAGTCTAAGGACGCTTGCGCCATTGTTATGCTAAGACTATCATTGACACTTAAATAGATTATCCATATGATTGTCTCATAGCAGGTCATCCAATGTACTTTTCTACACTTAGCAAACATCTACATGTTAACACTAAACATCTCATATTTACATATTATGAAATCTACTGCTCAATCCAATCAAGAAGTGTAATATGTGCTAGTCTGTCTAAATTAACAATGTCCCGTCTCATTAATCCTATGACTAGGGATAATTTAGATTATAACATAATTACACATGATAAGAATCTCAATATTATGATCTCATCATGATTTCCTTTATGTTATGTTATGTATCAAGGAATTCATTAATTGATTTAAGATAACTATCAATTCATATATCAAATGAACATCAAATTAATGATAAAGCCTTTTATTAATCAAATAAATTTTTACAATAAGTGCTACGTCTTTAGAATACTTCTTTAACAATTTCCACTCCAACCAGAGATTCCCGAGTAATGACCCCAACAAGAGGCCATAGGTATACACTCCTTCTATTAGGAGTGGTGAATCCTTTGTTGGTTACCCAATTACCTTTGAATACCTCAAGTTGCACCTTAACACCACCCTATGAATAACCTTCTTAAGGCAACAAGGAATAATATCAAAGTGCATAATCAATATCCAAGATATCATTGAATACCTCAAGTCTAAGGATACTTGCACCATTGCTATGATAAGACTATCATTGATATTTGAATAGATTATCCATATGATTGTCTCATAGTAGGTCATCCAATGTACTTAGCTGCACTTAAAAGATCTTTGGTTCTCCTCATATGAATGGAAGACGTAAGACTTAATTGTTTATTTAGTGAGGGATTTCTTTGTTAAGTCTCATCATATTTTTATTGCATATTTTTATATATCATACATTCATCATATGGATATATAAAGATAGTTACATTAACTATATGACATGATTGTGGACATACTAAAGTCAATCTCTTGAGCCAAAAAGAGATTGAATGAGTCTTACCTAGGTATATGCATGAATTTACAAACCCAAAATAGAAATCAAATTCATATTTCTAAGTCTTCTTGTCTATGGCACCACCTCATTCACTTCTTATCCTTTGTATCACCATTCTATCCTAATCATATATAGTCTAATTACAAATTTTAAAATATATAAAACCTCAATTTACAGTTAAGAGGGGTAAGATGAGAAGAGAAATACATGAGAAAGGTAGAGAGGCAGGGACACACAGACCCTATTCACCATAAAACAAAATAAATCCACAATCATCCATCATGTATTTCCATACACCCCTAACATCATTCTCTAATGCATAAAATAAAACAAACTAAAATTGATAATTTTGGATTTCAATTTGAAAATTGATTCAACGTTTAAACCGAATTTGCTTACTTGTGTGTTTCAGCTAATTTAATTTTGTATGTCATTTCAATGTTAAATTTAATATTTAATCAAGTTAAGTTAAATTCCATATTTCTAGAATTAATTTACCTTAAAATCAAATTATTATGATGTCATAATTTAATAATTTAATTTTAATATACATACCAATTTCTAATCATACTAGAATTACTATTGCTCAACTTAAATTAATTCAAAATTAATTTCCAAAAATTTCAAAAATTTATAGAACTTCAAACCATCATTCTAATAATCTTTAGGTTAGCTTGATTTAATCAAAATATTTTTGGTACAAGCCAAATATACTAAGACAAATAAACCAACACACTTAGATACTTAAAACAACTCCTTCGACATCTAAATTGTTTTTAAATTTTAAATTCGAGAAACATAATTTTGGCATGCATCTAACATCAAAATAACATATTTTTAATTACATAAAAATTATTTTAAGGTGCTAAAAAAAATAAACACATAAAAAAATAAACAAAACATTCCCACCGGGTATGCCAAAATAGTCCCATTTTTATATTTATTTGAAAAATTAATTACAACTTTTAATTAATTATTGAACACTTCCAGATGATTAAACACATTCTCAATATGTATAAATAAGTTTTCAATAATCAAATTACAAGAAAAATATAAATAGCCCCATCAATTATCCTAAACAACAACATATGTTCATAAAAAATGCAATTTTCAATATTTTTGAAATGAATCCCAAATTAATTATATGAATCACATTCAAACCATTTTTCAATCAAAATAATCATCCCTAATCATCTCATATTAGATAAAATAAAGAAAATATGTAAAAAAAAATTTATAAATTAATTTCAATTTTTAAAATCTATTAATCTAAAACCATCAAAACCATTCAATCTCAATACACTTTCAATTAAAACTAATTTTAATGGACACAAGGGAGCTTTAATACTATTGTTGGGTTTTGAAGGCAAATCACATTCATAAACATAGTGGAAAAAATTTTCAAAATTCGAAACAAAAGATCATATTTTTGTCATTAAAACTAATTTATCAAACATTGAAATTAGAAATTATACATTGTAATTTCTTGATTTGTTATTCAAATCTTCACTTTTTTAGGTTGTAACAAACCACAAAAATCCTCACTAAGATGTCTCTAATGATTATCCATGCAAAGAATGAAGAGAAAAATCACAAAAGATATGATTTGAACAATATTCAAAGTAATAGTTTTGAATATGTCCCTGAGAGAATTATTGTATCTCAAAAATTATTTTTTACCAAAAATAATTTTCATTTCTCTTTTTTGAAATTTGATGTCTTTTCAATTTGAATCATATTAAATAAGAATATTAAAATTCAAAAGAGAAGAAAAATAAAATGAGTGAATAGTAATGCTCGTAATTGGCCTACACACTGCAATGCACTGGGCCTGCTGTTGGCAGGCCAGCAGCCTACTTGGCCCGTGAGTCCGCATGGGCTCGTGACTACTCCCAAGCAATGTTTTCCCATGATCTCATCATGATTCATCTTAAAATAATTCTCTCATATTTTTGGATCCCATCCAAGACCATTTTACTCATTTTCCATATCTTAAGTGCGTGTGACCCATTAAGTTCTCAATTATATTGGCGACTTAAATTAACAATTAACTTAAGAAAGTCAAGAGTAGTATCTAGAAATACATCATAAGCCCCAATTGAAGGGAATGTCAATGGTTTGACTACAAACCTTTCCATAGATAATTTTTATGCAATTATTCCTTTCACCATTGTATTTCCCACTTGGTTCAAAGTATGGATATGTGTCAACTCCCACTAGACTAACTACATCACATCTAGTTCAAGTAATGTTAGTTTTTATTCTGGATGCTCATTACTCTATTAGACATGTCATTGAAGGCTATCTTCATGACATTTCTACTATGACAAGAGATTCCCGAGTAATGACCCTAATAAGAGGCCATAGGTATACACTCCATCTATCAGGAGTGGTGAATCCTTTGTTGGTTACCCAATTACCTTTGAATACCTGAAGCTACACATTATCACCACCATATGAGTAACCTTTCTAAGGCAACAAGGAATAGTGTCAAAGTGCAGAAGCAATATCCAAGATATCTTTGAGTATCTCAAGTCTAAGGATACTTGCACCATTGCTATGACGAGACTATCATTAACATTTGAATCGATTATCCATATGATTGTCTCATAAAAGATCATCCAATGTACTTAGCTACACTTAACAAACATCAATATGTTAACTCTAAACATCTCATGTTTACAGATTATGAGATCTACTACTTGATCCAATCCAGGAGTACAACATGTACTACTATATTCGAATTAACAATGTCCCATCTCATTAATCCTATGACTAAGGATAATTTAGAATCTAACATCATTACACATGACAAGAATCTCAATATCGTGATCTCATCATGATTTCCTTCATGCTATATTATGTATCACAAACCTCATTAATTGATTTAAGACCACTATCAATTCATATATCAAATGAATATCAAATTAGTGAAAATTCCTTATATTAATCAAATAAAGTTGTACAATAAGTACTAAATGTGATTGTCTTTAGAGTACTTCTCTAATAATTTCCACCCCGACAAGAGGCCATGGATATACACATCTGTCATTTTTTTTAAATGCATTACACATCTTTTCTTTCTTTTTTTTTTCTTGTTTCAAGAGTGGCACACATGTTAATGATCAAATATTATACTAGTTTTTTTAATGTTAATGAAATTTATATGTTTATGTTTTGCCTATATCTTTATCCTTTTATGTGATTGATCTTTTAAGCCTTAATTCCTTAGTCCTTTTTTTATCTTAACAAAAGGGAAGAAATATGATAAAGAGTAAAAAAAAATCTAACAAAATTTACTCAAATTCAAAGTTGGGTAAATTTGGTTAAAATTTGTTGACTTTTTGATATAAACTTTGACTTACTGATATATTGATTGTGTCATGTTCGTAAAATAGGGTCTAGATATTTTTATGTATGCTAGGTTAAGTTTTGACAAGTTTTGTAGTAGAGAGGTTAAGGTTTTGCAGATAATGATATTAAATAAGAGAAAGTATGTGTCATATCAGTAAATTTAGTCCCCTAGTCATGCGAGTTGTTAAATTGACTCGACAATTTGACCAACGTCTAAATTTGGATTTTGACTGAAAAATAACTAAAATAATAACAAATAATTAAGGAAAATATCTAATAAAGTGTTTAAAGTAATTTAAGATATTGTTTTACTGTGGAGGACCTAAATGCAAACTTTGAAAAGTTTAGGGGTCAAGTTGCAATTTTAAGATATTGATTTACCAAAAATTGGAGGATTAATTGGGATAACCATCAATTAAATGCATGATTGGGACATTAAACACATGGAGTGGGCTAGCCACACCAAGCGAAAAATTTTAAGAAGCCAATTGACATGCATGAATACATGAATTAAATATTAAATGCATATGAGCTTAGGTGTCCCCATCCTTAATGACTTTTTTCATTTTCCCCTTAATTATTTCTTCTTCCTTCCGTATCCCTTTCTATCTAGAATTTTTTATTCCCCTAATTCATTCCACATTTTCTCTAGTCCTTCATACCCAAGCTTAGTTCTAGAAAGAAAGCATGAAAAAGAGAGAGAAAGGCATGAAAAATTCTATTTTCATGCTCAATGAAGCTTAAGAGAGCAAAAAGAGAGAGATAGGTTAGGGTTTTTGAAGTTTTAATGATCTCTTTTATGTATTTTAGGAACTCAAATTGACAAGGATCTAGCTCAAAGGAACAAAGAAAAAGAGAAAAAGAAGTGAAGAGAAAGAAAAGAAAAAAAAAGGTTGTGCATAATCTAAGGCAATAGCCTATGTCTTATTTTTTTAAGTTGCATGATTTGAGCATTTGGCATGTTAATGTTTCTAAATTAATAGTATTTTGTGATAAAAATCTTGAGGATGCATGTTTTCCAAACATAGGATTAATTTTAGTAAAAATTGAAGATGGTAAATATGTGTGTTCATAAACTGTTATAAATTGATGAGTAGTGAGTACATAAACTGTTATAAATTAAGTTATGGAATTTAGATTTGCATGTTCTTTGTTGGGTTTGAAAGCTACGACATAGGGATTGAACTTCTATTTAGATTACAAAATCTAGATATGTCTATATTTTTTTAGAAAAATACATAAAGTTCGGACCTAAAATCTGTTCAGGAAATTCTGGAAAAATTGTTAGTGACCAGTTATTGTTAATTTGATCATATGTTTTGACAAAAACTCTAAATTAAGTGATTCAAATTGCATATTAAAGCTAATATTCAAAATTAAAATTGTTAAGAAGACCCTATAATTTAATTTGAATGTCAACATGACTAAAATTAAGGTCAACAACAGAGAATGAAATCTGCTAGTGATAGAGCAACATGTGAGTGGAGGAATGTAATGAGAAAAATGATGTGAACCTTGTTATATTAGCAAATACTATTTTTATTGAGTAATTGTGTGATTAATTAAACCTTTACATGCATGAAAAGTGTGAATTTAATAACTATAAATTTTAATGACCTTAAGCAAGCCTTAGAACACCTAACTAGAACTAGACTCAAGATAGTTTGGCACGCCAAGCAGGGGGAGTATGATGAAAACCATTAATGGTATGATTATTGAAGTCGGTAATGACACAATTATTGAAATTGGTAATGGAATTATTATTGAAGCCGGTAATGGCATTTGTGTGCGCACATCATATTGTCCGGGTGACACTCCTAAGTGCCTGGATGACAACTCCATTATCCTAATCAGCTGTTTATAGGTGTTGTGGGCTATAAAAATTGAAAAAAAAGGAATCATTAATTGTGATATGGATAATAATGATAATTTGATAAAGTAAAACAAATATGAGATATAATAATATAATTTGATGTTCATGCATGCTAGAATATTATGAGATGTATATTTGTATGGAAAGATGATGTGAGCATAAATCGATATATGGAAATGCATGTTGCATAAAATAGTTTATTGCCTTATTTATATGAATCACTAAGGTTAGAGCTGAGCGTGGGAGTTTCTCTCGTGCCGATTTAGTGAAGAATAAGCAGACGATAGTAGATAAAGGTAGCGGTGGTCTGATCTAGTAGAGCAACTTGTATCAAATACTGTGGGTCACACAACTGTTTTATTTATAGTTTGAGTTTTATTTTATAGTACTTGTAAAATAAGTGCACATTTTGTAAATAATACTTTATTATATAAAATGTATTGTGTTTTTTTATTATGATTTTTTTTACACTATAAGTAAATAAATAGTAAATAGTAAATAGAGAAAAAAAATATACGAGTGATTTTCATTTCTACATATATGAAATGAAGTCAGGATAACACTCCCTTATCCGGGCACTTGTTGCTGGGGTGAGGGGGTGTTACAGTATGTTTGCTGGTGATTCACACCCGTGAACAAAAGGTCACAACCCTAAATTATAAGTTTCACGATTGGCAAGTTTTGGATCACGGTTTAGTCCATGCCTTGAAGTGTAATACACGCCCATTAAGAGATAGTCATGGCCGTGAATTAGGGGTTATAAAAGATAGATACCCTTCATTTTCTCCATGGGTGATAGAAATTAACCATACCCTCAATTTGATACCCTTTAACCTAAATCTTGTTAAAACTCACCCAAATCAAGTGGAAAATCCCAAGATCTTATGAGGACCCAGCTATAACAACTCTTAGATTTGAGTAAGTTGCTCTTTTTTTTCTCCTAATATTCCTTTAGTAGTGTTTGATTCATAGGTTTTGAGGGTGGTAAGAGTAACCTAGGTTTAGGGTTAGAAATTCCTTTTTTTGTTATTTATGGGTTAAGGTAACAATGTAATTTTAAGAAACCTTGGTTTTTGTTGATGTTTGGTTGTTATCTTTTGTTAGGGACCCTTTTTGGACATGAAGCTTCCTCTCAAAAGAGGAAAAGGGCTTGAAAGAAGAAGCTAAGGGTTTTTGAGGCTCCATTTTGTGTGAGGTTTGTATATAACTCTATATTAAATGTAATGACTGAAATTGTATATTAAATTGTCAAATTGCATGTGGATTAATTTAAATTAAGGCTTCCATTGTTAAAAAATGAGTAGGTTATGGTATTTTATGATGCATTTATGAGGATTAATGCATGCCATAAATGAGAATGGAGTTATTTAATGGAAATTGGTTGATTATGAGGATGTTGAGTAACTTACATTGCGATTGGAATGAGAAGTTGGCAGTTAAGCATTCTATAAATTTATCAGGTTTAATGGGCATAAACCATTGTTCACAGCCATGAATCATGCGATGATTTTGGATAAAAGTATTCACGGGAATAGTCACCATATAGTTCATGGCCAGGTGAGTTGTAAAAGGGGAGGTTCATAAGCGTGAGCCCTCAACATATCATAATTTTAAATTTTTGTTAAATAAATGTTAAAATGTTTTAATGAGAATATGTGCACTTCAATTATTATTGCAAGAGAATGCATATTGAGATGATATACTTGCATGACTTATATATGGGTTTGAAATTTTTGAGATTTTAAAATGTGAATTTTATTTCCCAATACTCGAACTAGGACTAGATTTAGGATACATGACATGTCATTGAGGGTTTTTTTGGTACCTAAAGGCCTAGGATTGGCCATACAGGAATGAGACATGTGAAATTGAGGGTAAGGTTTAGAGGAGCTCCCGCGGAGATGTATATGAACATATTGTTGTTTTTCCTCAGGCAACTGACTTGAGTGGCTTCGGAGGGAGCCGATATCTGCCCATATCCATTTTTAGTTCTGTCTAGAATTAGTGGGCAAATAATGGTTTAATGGAATAATGAAAAAAATTTAAGAAGGTAAATGGTGTTATGGTTTATATGCAGTGATAAATGCTTATGTTTATGGAAAACTCATATGTTTACGCATACACTTGTTATTATATTTAATATTTTGGTATGTACCACTAAGTGAGGTAAGCTTAGCACATGGGTGTTTTGTCTCTCACTCACAATTTAAGGCCAAGCATAGAGGAGATAGAGAAGAAGTCCAAGAGGAAGAGCTGAAGGACAAATATATGAGGGTTGGTGACATAGCACTTTTTGTTTATCTTGTTGGGGATGGGATTAGTTACTTGTGTATATGCCTTAGTGAGTAAGGATATGTAATCTTGTAACTAATTATTTTAATATTCCTTTGTAAACTTTTGGGCAAGTGTTACCCTCATTCTATAAATGCAAAGTTTAAATTTCATATTGAATTTTTTTAATATATTAAAGTTTTGAAAGTCATCATGGTCATGGTGAATATAAGGTTTTTAATTTTAATAGTTTTTAGGTCTCATGCATTGCAACATTCTTCCATATAATTAGAAGGGTTTCCTAGTTATGTGAAAGGGTGTTATAGATTGTTTCTTATTGAATTGTCTTTAAACTTGATATACAAATATTTTAATACATTAATTTTATGTTTGCAAGTTCAAATTATATTTTTTGCTTAGTTTGAATGTCAAAATCAAAAAGGGAGAGATGTTGACCTTAGGATGATTGATCTCTATTTTGATATTGTCAATCAAATTAAATGATACTAATATCTTTATCTTGTATTGTTTTGTTAGTATACCAAGTTTCAAGTCAAAAGAACTTCAATAACTTAGTCAATTTTGAAAGAATTAAAAATGGCCTGAAAAGTGTGAATGAGAGAGAAAATTGCCATCACGAGAGAACTATCTCAATCGCAATAGTACATCTAGAGCACAATCGTGCCCCAAATTTGGTAACAATCCTTAATTTAAGAATAGTTTTCGACCTCTATCATGACCTTGACTTTGCCCGTGAAAGGAAGTTAGAAATTGCGAAGGAGAAAGCCTGATCATGACATGCAAATGGTAATTTACCTTCAAACTCCATATTAGTTTGTAGTGTGAATCCCATCTGTGAGTTAAATCATGTGAAATATCTCACTAGAAAGGTAATCGCAATTGTAACATCAAGGTGCGACCGCAAAATCCATATGGTCTCCCTTTTTCATCAAGGTTTAAAGAGGGTTTTAGGTCAGTCAAATTTTATGACTATGACATCTAGAAGTGCAAGCGTGATTCTTCCAAAGAAAAAAGCCCTTGATTTCTAAAATGGTTCATGATGAAAAACATGACCTCAAAGTTGGATAGGAAAGGCAAAATGCAAGTGTGGGATAAGAAGTAGACCCGTGAAATGTCACCTAATATAACTATTGGAAATGGGAATGAGTCTGAGGCTGCCACATGTCAAGGGCAGCTGGTTTTTTTAATTTCGTAACCTCAACAGTTAAATCATGACCACAATTTCCTTCTTGTAGAGAGAAATTAATGCAACACCATTAAAACATTAGGGAGAGTTGTGGTCACCGTTTATAATGGCTAATTGGTGGGTGAAACTTATAAATAGCCCCCTAAAAGTTCATTAAATGTTGAACATTAACTCTTAACTAGCCAAACTCTTACAAATTGATTTCTTAACTTCTTTGTATTCATTGAGCTATGTGGTTCAAGTGTAAGCCTAAAACACTTAGGTCCTTTATAAAGGTTGTGTGTGAGCCATTGAAAATAGAAAGAATCAGTTATTGTATTAGCTATTAAAATACAAGAAAAAATTGGGTTTGGTGTGAGCCAAGAGAGAAAATACCTGTCGAACCTTGAGGGATATTTCCCGTCATTTTGATGCTAACAAATAAAATAACAATAATGTATTTAACATACTTGTTTTCTAAGTTTATTGAACATGGTATGGAATATGATGCAAGAATGGAGAATGGAAGACTAACCTTAAAAAGATAAAAAATGAAAAAATAGCATGTTCACGCCCGTAACCTTTTATCTCACGCCCGTGATGAAGCTAAGCACCAACTACCCGACATTTAAAGTTCACGACCATGAACGATCATAGCAACCGTGAATGATCATATCAGTCATGCCCGTGAAAGAAAGTCATACTCATGAGAAAACATGTCAAATTCCTCCAGAGAGCTTCACGACTAGAGTCACCAATTGGACCACGGCTTGGAAGGATGTTCACACCGTGAAATAATAATGTCACGACCGTTATCAAACACTTCAAATCCTTCCAGAATGCTTCACGGCCAGAGTCACCACTTGAGTCATGACTTGGAAGAACATTCACGACCATGACACATTTTCACGACCGTGAAAAAGGAAAGAGAAACATGTCAAGCGCAAAATTAAGAGTCGGTGCAACAGCTATTTTCGCATTAAATACAACCAATTGGCTATAATTTGCCATGGAAGTATAAATTCAAGTCATTTATGAATCAAGAACAAGAGAATAGAAAATACTTCGAATCAAAATCTTGTTGTAGCCATTTGTGCATTTATTACTTTCAAACAAACATTAATTCTCTGCAAAAATCTTTTTGCTCATTATTTCTGAGCATTGTAAATTTGTGAGTGTTTCTCTTTGTAATCTACTACTCAAGTGAGTTTGGGTATATTAGGTTAAGAGTAGAACACTTGTAAGAGTTATTTGTGTGATCCATTAAAACACAAGGAATTGGTTTATTGTGTTAGCCATTAAAACACCAGGGAGTTCTAGGTTAGGTGTGATCCATTGATAGAAACATTATAGTTAGGAGTGAGCTTGTAAAACTCTATTGTAACACTTAGTGTGTTAGTGAAACTCCCAATTGAGATTGGGTAGAGGAGTAAGGTTCTTTAACACCTGAACCTCTATAAAATTTCCTGTGTGATATCTTCATATCCTTACTCTACTTAACTTTTCTTTCCACACTTAAAAGTTAAGAATTTTTAATATCCAATTCAACCCCCATTTTTGGTTCAATTTCTGGGCAACAATTGGTATCAGAGCTTAGTCTAGCATCAAAGCCTAAACAGCGCTAGCAAAGATGAAAGAATGGGCAATGAAGCATTCCAAAGTCTCAAGCCTTACTTTGATGGAGCAAATTATGCTTATTGGAAGCTCTGGATGGAGACATATTTGGATAGTGAAGGAATTGAAGTCTTGGATAGTGTTTAGAAAGGATGGATGTAACATCCTCAACCTTCCCCGCATGCATTTCATTTGAACATATGCATCTTCCATATAATCCAATTGAACACATGCATTTCATACATATTTTCTTAGAAACAAGTTCATGGCATGCACTAGCTATGTGTCCTAGTATTTGGTAATTGTATCAAGTCACACATGTGTATTTATAATCTAAATGAGGATAAAAAGTATTAAAAATAAATGAAATAAGGTGATCAAATTAAAGTATGCAAAATGACTAGATTAAGATTAAATTGCATATTGTGTTGAATTGTGTAATAATAAAAAGAATAATTAGAAAAAAATAAAATAAAAAAATAAAAATAGAAATAAAAGTCAGAAAAAAAAAGAAAAAAAAGAAAAAAAAAGAAAAGTGGATGGGTGAAACAAAGGAAATGGTGGTGCCTTTTAACTTATTAGGCTGCCACCATATTCATTTCCTTTCCTCACCTTCTTCTTCTTCTTTGCTTCATTCCTTCCATTTCTTTTCAAGTTCTTGCCACAATTTCTTCCCTCATTCACTCCAAAAATTGCAGCAATAAGATTAGTCAAGAGTGATTATAGGTGAGTAAACATTTATTTTTGTGATAAGCTAGATTATGGTGCTTACGGTTCATTAATAGGCAGTATTTTGTGTCATGGTTTTGATGATCTTAGATATCTAATCTAAAAAAGATTAAAACACAAAAGTTGTTCCTTTATGTCTTAAATTTATGGATATCTAAACATTTTTTCAAGATGTGGTATATAGAATGAGATATCCTCTTTGTATTGAAATTGGTCCAGATGTGCTAAGTAAGTTAGCTACTGTGTTTGTTAGTTTTGAATATGCTATAGAAAATATTTGAAGTATCTCAAAACATAAAAGTTGTAGATATATGTGTTATGTATTTTTATACCAAAATTTAGGTTCATATGTCTTGTAAATGTTGAGTTATGGTGAATGGAACCATGATTGTTCCATGGTTTGAACTGCCTACTGAGTGCCCTGGGCAGATCTAGCAATTTGTTTGGCTACTTTGAGCTCATTAGAACTCGATTATGTAAATGTTCAAAACAGGAAAGTTATAGGTATATGTCTTAGCTAAAGTGTGGACTAATTTCATCTTGATATGTTATGTACAGACGAAGTTATGGCCTTTGGAAGTCATACTGGTCCGGATGCCAATTCTATTATGGACAAGTGACATATTTGTTATGATTTGAAGACCTTAGAGAATAATTGATAAAAGTTATAAATATGAAAAATATTCCATTTGAACCCATATAATTGTCTCTAAATGTTCATTGAAATAGGACTTATATAATATAAGGTATGATGAACCAAAGTGGGTACCCTAAAACTGCCTAAAGGCATAAAACAAAACACATTTAGAAATTCCACCAAACATTGTACAATGATCCACTTGGTCTAAAATATTAATATCTTATACAATTATATGTTATTTTTAAGTAGGAATAAGAATTAGATTAATTGGTCAAGTATAGAAAAAGTTATAGGCTAAACAGTCCCATAAGGTCACACTGTCTCATAGGAAAAATCTTAACTATTGACATGAACAATGCATATTAATTTGTTCAAGCCACATTAAGTCTCCCTAATAATGAGTTAATCGATTATGTTTTCATATTAGGCTCACAACATATTAGAGACCCACAAAGAGCGGATGGACAATAAGTTTGGGGTCGGAATCAAAGGAGAAATGTGAGTCTAATTATCAATTGAATTTTGTAGTACATATGAATGTTGCTTGCTATGTGATTCATATGATTGTCATGATTGGTCCTTGATAATATGATGATGGATAATTTGTGACATGGTGATACATATAAATGGTATACTTGTGGTATATTTGAGGTATATGTTTGACATATGTGATATATAGACATGGTATATGTATAGTATATACAAGGTATATGCATGGAATATGAGGCATATATGCAGTATGTGTATGTTATATGTGATAAGATATAATGGTTGATGAATGCTTAAGTACAAGTGCATATGCATATGGACTTAAAAGGCATTGTGACTAGTTAGTCGACATTGTAAAGCAAAAGAAGAGGCCTATGGCCCAACAAATGTGCAAATGAAACAAACGATCAAGCTAGCTAGCAAATGCAAATGTTCACATGCAAATCCGGGGCAATGTCTGTTTAAATTGGTCACAACAAAATGAAATAATCAAAGCATTGGCATACGTAAGGAGTAATGATTATATTTTTCAACTTTATTGATATTTATAAGATACTGATGAATGGAATGGAATGGAATGCATGGTATGTATTGGATTTGTGATTTATTATTATGAGTTATTCGGTACTTTAGAGCTCATTTGATGGTTATTCTCACTGAGGCTCAACTCATCAATTTGCATCATTTTTCAGGTAAAGAAAAGTGATTGCTCATTTTGAGTAGCGTATAGAAGACATAGAGCACAGGTCATTGGCCGAGCCTCATCACTCTCTCTCCTTGCATACCACTCGAGCATGAAAATATGTCATTTGCATTTGTATTTACATGGTTGAATATGTATAGTCAGTTTGGAATGGGTTTTAAAAATGTGTAAATGAAAGCAAATCGTAAATACTTATGTGTAAAGTTTATGTTTTAATATATGTGATATATCGTATTGTGGCGAAAGCCTCAGTGTTGACTTGCAAAGTCATTGAATGATACTACGAGGTATGAGACTTGTAAAGTCATTGAATGATATTACAGTATATGAGACTTGCAGAGGCATCAAATGAGATTACAGGATATGAAAAAAAAATTTACTACCATTGTTAACCGGATACTTTGTCTTTCCAGCATGCTATATGTGATTATTTGATACAGGGATAGATTGAACTCAAATGTATAAGATCTAGTGTTCTATTTTTGGTATCAGAGCAGGGATAGGTTCCATGGGAACATGCATTTACATAAGAGCATGATAACATATGCATAATATGTGTTGAACATTATGCAGTGACATAATTTAATTTATTTTAGGGCCATCATAGGACATGATTCACCAAAGAGAGAAGGGCTGACTTAAATGCATTCTCATGAGGCATCACCTCATTTGCATAGAGATCAACTAGTACCAGGAGCTAGGGCTCCTGCACGTGCATCACAGTCATCTCATGCAAAAGTACCCCATGAAAACCTAGAACATGAAGTATATGGTCCTGAAATGTACAAGGAAAGACATTATAATAAGCTGAGGAAACCTGGTGGAACTGATTTCAATGGCACAACAGGCCCAACAGAAGCTGAGACATGGCTGAAAAGGACACATAGGGTATTGAATATGATGAGATGTACCCCAGATGAGAAATTTGATTATGCAGTATCCTTGCTTCAAGGCAATGCTTATGAATGGTGGGAGACAGTCCCCAACAGTGATGCACAACCACCAGTTTTGACATGGAATGATTTTCTCTTGGAATTTCAAAACAATTACATACCTGAGACATATAAAGATGAGAAGAGAAAGGAATTCCTGAATTTAAAACAGGGGAACATGTCTGTTGCGGAGTATGAAGTATAATTTAACAAACTTTCCCACTATGCCACCTTCATGGCCTTCGCTGGAAAAGACAAATGCAGGAAGATTGAGGAGGGCCTCAAATATGAGATCAGAGACAGAATTATGACTACTGATCTTGGTAATTATGCCAGACTCAGAGCTGCTATAATCAGAGATGAACGGTTAATGAAAGAAGCTGGAGAACAACAAATTAAAAGGGCAGCACATGAGTTCTTTTGTGAGTCTAGCAGAAGTTTGGGAAAAAGAGGTAGATAAATGCCTGCACAGTCTGGTAACAGAGGTGGACACTCGAGTTCTAGAGGTCGTGTTATGACTTCTTTTTATCCAGGCAGAGCCAATATGTTGAATAGAGGCCCACATGTACTCATTGTGGTAGACAACATATGGGTGAATGTAGAAGGTTCACAGGAGCATGTTATTTTTGCGGATCGATGGAGCACATGTATAGAGACTGTCCAAATAGAGCCAAACTAGCAGAGACCAGCAGAGGCAGAGGAGTATCTGAGATTACTGTTGAGGCACCGAGGGGCCTATCCTACTAATGGGACATAGGGCAGAGGAAGAGGCAGGGTAGGACTAGTACAATGGGCAGAGGAGTGTCCAGGTCTGAAGGTCAGAGTTCTAGACCCCCTACTCAGGCCGGGGTGTTTTCCATGACTAGACAAGAGGCAGTTGATGCTCCCGAAGTAGTTACCAATAATATTTACATTTATGATATGTTAGCATATGCATTGATTGACCCAGGCTCCACTCATTCATTTATATCATTGCATATGGAATCTAAACTGCATCAAATGCATGAGCCTTTAGGGATCGACATAAATGTGAGTACTCCATTGGGAACAGTAGTAGTTGTGAATAATGTCTATCGTGATTGCTTGATATGCATTGATAAAGCTGAGTTAATAGCTGATATGATTTTATTGCTGATATATGAATTTGATGTGATATTGGGAATGGAATGGTTAACTAGACATCATGCAATACTGAATTGCTTTACTAAGGAAGTAATTTTGGAATCACCAAACCAGCCAACGGTAGTATTTCTAGGTGAAAGAAAACTTGTACCTACATGCTTATTCTCAGCTGTAAAGGCATTTCGAATGATCAAAGGGGGATGTGAAGCATATTTGGCATATGTGACTGATACTAGAACCACTGATAGCTTGCTCGAAAATATACCAGTGGTAAGGCAATTTGCTGATGTATTCCCAGATGATCTACCTGGTTTACCACCAGATAGAGAGATAGAATTCACTATTGAACTAGTACCAGGAACAACACCAATATCAAGGTCACCCTACATAATGGCCCCAGTTGAGTTGAAAGAACTGAAGGCCCAATTGCAGGAGTTACTTGACAAAGGGTATATTAGACCTAGTGTATCACATTGGGGAGCTCTAGTATTATTTGTTAAAAAGAAAGATGAAACAATGAGATTGTGCATCGATTACAGGAAACTGAATAAAATGATAGTGAAGAACAAATATTCATTGCCCAGAATAGATGATTTGTTTGACCAGTTGCAAGGAGCCCAAATATTCTCCAAGATTGATTTGAAATCAGGCTATTACCAACTGAGGGTAGCAGAAGCAGATGTTCCAAAGACTGCCTTTCAAACCAGGTATGGACATTATGAATTTTTAGTAATGCCATTTGGGTTGACTAATGCTCCAGCTGCATTTATGGCATTAATGAATAAGGTGTTTCAACCATATTTGGATAGGTTTGTGATAGTATTTATTGATGACATATTGATATACTCAAAGAATAAGGGAGAACATGAACAACATTTAAAAATTGTGTTGCAAACTTTGAGGGAGAAAGAATTATATGCCAAATTGAGTAAATGCGAATTGTGGTTAGATCATTTGGTATTTCTTGGACATGTGGTGTCGTGTAAGGGAATAGAGGTTAACCCAAAGAAAGTTGAGGCTATGGTAAATTGGGAAGCTCCTAAAAATGTTTCTGAAATGCGTAGTTTTCTGGGTTTACCCGGATACTATCGCATATTTGTTGATGGATTCTCCTTAATTGCTAGCCCTTTGACTAAATTGTTGAGAAAGAATGTACCTTTCAAGTGGACTTCAGAATGTCAAAGAAGTTTTAATGAACTAAAATCCAGGCTAACCTCAGCACCAGTGTTAGCTATTCCTATGGGCACAGGTGGATTTACAGTATATAGTGATGCTTCTCACCAAGGCTTGGGATGTGTATTAAGGCAATATGGTAAAGTGATAGCTTATGCATCTACGCAACTGAGACCACATAAGATCTCATATCTAGTGCATGATTTAGAATTGGCTGCAGTTGTATTTGCACTGAAGATTTGGAGGCATTATCTGTATGGTGAGACATTTCAGATCTTCACAGACCATGAAAGCTTGGGTTATTTACTATCACAAAAAGAATTAAACATGAGCCAAAGACGGTGGTTAGAGCTATTGAAATATTTTGACTGTATAATTGAATACCATCCAGGAAAAGCCAATGTGGTAGCAGATGCATTGAGTTGGAAGGCTAGTAGCAGTGTAGCTCACTTGCAAGTATCCTCTTTTCCATATTTGATTCAATTATGATCTATGAATGTTGAATTAAATATACATGATGGAGGATCACTGATTGCTACTCTTCAAGTCAGACCTATACTAAAGGAGAGGATCAAAGAAGCACAAAACAAAGATCCTCAATTATGTGAGAAAGTTGATATGATAAGGCAGGGAATTAGTACAAAGTTTCATTTGTAGAATGATACACTGATGTTAAAGTCACGCATATATGTTCCAAACACTGAAAACTTACGCCAGGAAATAATGGAAAAGGCACACAATGCAATGCACTAGGAATGACAAAGATGTATCACAGTTTAAGGTCTCATTACTGGTGGCCAAGAATGAAGAAAGACATAGCAGAATATGTTTCCAAATGCTTGACATGTCAGCAGATTAAGATTGAACACCAAACACCAATTGGTAAGTTACATCCATTGCCAGTGCCAGAATGGAAATGAGAGAAAATAATGATGGATTTTGTCTATGGATTGCCAAGAACCCCACAGAAAAATGATGCATTATGGGTAATTGTTGACAGATTAACCAAGTCAGCACATTTTCTACATATCAGATGGGTGTGTACACTCGAGAGTTTGGCAAAATTATATGTGAATGAGATAGTCAAATTGCATGACATTCCAGTGTCCATTATGTCTGATAAAGATCCACAGTTTACTTCACATTTTTGGGTGAGTTTACAAGATGCATTGTGAACAAAATTGAATTTTAGCACTGCATTCCACCCACAGACTGATGGACAATCAGAAAGGACCATACAGACATTGGAAGAAATGCTTAGGGCATGTGTTATGGAATTCAGAGGTGCTTGGGATGAATATATAGCATTGATTGAATTTGCTTACAACAACTAGTATCATAGCAATATCCAGATGGCACCATATGAGGCATTGTATGGCAGAAAGTGCCAAAGCCCTATCATATGGGATGAAAAAGGTGCACGTGCATTAGAAGGGCCAGAGATAGTACAAGATACAGTGGATAAAATTAAAATTGTCAAGAATAAACTAAAGGCAGCACAAGAAAGATAGAAAAGTTATGTTGATCAGCATAGAATGGAGATGGAATATGAGTTAGGTGAAAAGGTGTTTCTTCGTATATCTCCATGGAAATGGATAATCCAATTTGGAAAAAAAGGTAAATTGAGCCCAAGATACATAAGACCTTATGAAATTCTTGAGAAGGCTGGTCCACTGGCATACAGATTGGCGTTACCACCAAAGATGGCTCAGATTCATAATGTGTTTCATGTGAGCATGCTTAGAAGATATAGGTAAGATCCTACACATGTACTTAAAGATCAAGCCATTGAGATTATGGAGGACATGAGTTATGTTGAGGAACCAGTAGAAATCATTGAATACAAAACTAAACAGCTAAGAAACTGAGAAATACCATTGGTTAAGGTATTATGGCATAACCATTTACAAGAAGAGGCAACATGGGAAACAGAAGAAAATATGAAAAGAAATATCCGCACCTGTTTCCAGGTATTAAATTTTGAGGAAGAAATTTTTAAAAGGAGGGGAGAATTGTAACATCCTTAACCTTCCCCACATGCATTTCATTTATATGCATCTTCCATATAATTCAATTGAACACATGCATTTCATACATATTTTTTTAGAAACAAGTTCATGGCACGCACTAGCTATGTGTCCTAGTATTTGGCAATTATATCGAGTCGCACATGTGTATTTATAATCTAAATGAGGATAAAAGGTATTAAAAATAAATGAAATAAGGTAACCAAATTAAAGTATGTAAAATGACTAGATTAAGATTAAATTGCATATTGTGTTGAATTGTGTAATAATAATAAGAATAATTAGAAAAAAAATAAAATAAAAAATAAAAATATAAATAAAAGTCAGAAAAAAAAAAGCCACCATATTCATTTCCTTTCCTCACCTTCTTCTTCTTCTTTGCTTCATTCCTTCCATTTCTTTTCAAGTTTCAGCCACCATTTCTTCCCTCTTTCACTACAAAAATTGCAGCAACAAGATTAGCTAAGAGTGATTATAGGTGAGTAAACATTTATTTTTGTGTTAAGCTAGATTATGGTGCTTACGGTTCATTAATAGACAGTATTTTGTGTCATGGTTTTGATGATGTTAGATATCGAATCTGGAAAAGTTTAAAACACAAAAGTTGTTCCTTTATGTCTTAGATTTATGGATATGTAAACATTTTTTCAAGATGTGATATATAGAATGAGATATCCTCTCTGTATTGAAATTGGTCCAGATGTACTAAGTAAGTTAGCTACTGTGTTTGTTAGTTTTGAATATGCTAAAGCAAATATTTGAAGTATCTCAAAACATAAAAGTTGTAGATATATGTGTTATGTATCTTTATACCAAATTTCAGGTTCATATGTCTTGTAAATGTTGAGTTATGGTGAATAGAACCATGACTATTCCATGGTTTGAATTGCTTACTGAGTGCCCTGGGCAGATCTAGCAACTTGTTTGGCTACTTTGAGCTCATTAGAACTCGATTCTGTAAATGCTCAAAAGAGGAAATTTATAGGTATATGTATTAACTAAATTTTGGACTAAGTTCATCTTGATATGTTATGTATAGGCGAAGTTATGGCCTTTGGAAGTCATACTGGTCCGGAAGCCAATTATATTCTGGACCAGTGACATATTTGTTATAATATGAAGATCTTAGAGACATAATTGATAAAAGTTGTAAACATGAAAAATGTTCTATTTGAACCCATATAACTGTTTGTAAATGTTCATTAAAATAGGACTTATATAATATAAGGTATGATGAACCAAAGTGGGTACCCTAAAACTGCCTAAAGGCATAAAACAAAACACATTTAGAAATTCCATCAAACATTGTACAATGATCCACTTGGTCTGAAATATTAATATCTTATAGAATTATATGTTATTTGTAAGTAGGAATAAGAATCAGATTAATTGGTCAAGTATAGAAAACATTATAGGCTAAACAGTCCCATAAGGTCACACTGCCTCGATTATGTTTTCATATTAGGCTCGCAACATATTGAAGACCCACAAGGAGCGGATAGACAATAAGTTAGGGGTCGGAATCAAAGGAGAAAGATGAGTCTAATTATCAATTGAATTCTTTAGTACATATGAATGTTGCTTGCTATGTGATTCATATGATTATCATGATTGGTCCTTGATAATATGATGATGGATAATTTGTGACATGGTGATACATATAAATGGTATACTTGTGGTATATTTGAGGTATATGTTTGACATATGTGATATATATACATGGTATATGTATAATATATACAAGGTATATGCGTGGAATATGAGGCATATATGCAGTATGTGTATGTTATATGTGATAAGATATAATGGTTGATGAATGCTTTAAGTACAAGTGCATATGCATATGGACTTAAAAGGCGTTTTGACTAGTTAATCGATATTGTAAAGCAAAAGAAGAGGCCTATGGCCCAACAAATATGCAAATGAAACAAACGATCAAGCTAGCTAGCAAATACAAATGTTCACATGGAAACCTGAGGCAATGTCTGTTTAACTTGGTCACAACAAACTGAAATAATCAAAGCATTTGCATACGTAAGGAGTAATGATTATATTTTTCAACTTTATTGATATTTATATGATACTGATGAATGGAATGGAATACATGGCATGTATTGGATTTGTGATTTATTATTATGAGTTGTTCGGTACTTTAGAGCTCATTTGATGGTTATTCTCATTGAGCCGCAACTCATCAATTTGCATCATTTTTTAGATAAAGAAAAGTGATAGCTCATTTTGATTAGCGTATAGAAGACATGGAGCACAGGTCATTGGCCGAGCCTCATCACTCTCTCTCCTTGCATACCACTCGAGCATGAAAATATGTCATCTGCATTTTGTATTTACATGGTTGAATATGTATAGTCAGTTTGGAATGGGTTTTAAAAATGTATAAATGAAAGCAAATCATAAATACTTATGTGTAAAGTTTATGTTTTAGTATATGTGATATATCATATTGTGGTGAAAGCCTCAGTGTTGACTTGCAAAGTCATTGAATGATATTACGAGGTATGAGACTTGCAAAGTCATTGAATGATATTACAGTATATGAGACTTGCAGAGTCATGGAATGAGATTACAGGATATGAAAAAAAAATTACTACCATTGTTAACCGGATATTTTGTTTTTCTAGCATGCTATATGTGATTATTTGATACAGGGATAGGTTGAACTCAAATGTATAAGATGTAGTGTTACAATGGACACTACCAACTCGAAGCGGAGTTGATGGTGAAGAAGAAATCCTATCAAAAGATGATTGGACAGAGCCTCAAAGAAGAGCAAATTTCAAAAACAAGAAGGCAATGACAATTCTCTCAAACTCATTATCCATTGAAGAATGTGGTAGAATACAACACTACCCAACTACATATAGCATGTGGAAAATATTGGAAAACTATCAAGAAGGAACAAAGCAAGTTAAATCCAAGAAGATCAAACTTCTTACTTCAGAGTATGAACTTTTCAAGATGAAATCCAATGAGTCAATCACCGATATGATGAATCATCTTCTAGCTATAATAAATGGCATGAGGAAGCTTGGGAAACACCTGAGCTTGGAAGATGTAAATAACAAAATTATGAGAAGTCTTCCTCTCAAAAATTACGGTTCAAGATTTACTGGTATAGAAGAGGTCAATGAAGACATGGGTGTCATGAATACTGATGTGCTTATTGGCAAACTTCTAACACATTAAACGACAGTAAAAAGAGATAGAGAGCTTGAAGCCGAGTTAGAAAAAAGAAAGCCTCTAACACTAAAAGCCTCTACTTTAAAATCTCAAGAAGAATTTGAAGATGATGAAGAAAAGAGTGATGATGCAAATTAGGACATTGCTATGCTCTCAAGAAGGCTGAGAATAATTGAGAAGAGAATGGACAACTCCAGAAAATTCAAGCAAAGAAATTT
Organism: Triadica sebifera; assembly: GCA_023653625.1. Classification (NCBI taxonomy): domain Eukaryota; kingdom Viridiplantae; phylum Streptophyta; class Magnoliopsida; order Malpighiales; family Euphorbiaceae; genus Triadica; species Triadica sebifera. The sequence goes on from CM042897.1 coordinate 20,193,032, forward strand.
CAAACAGGCCTTGAATGACTCTCAAAGGAGTAAAGAGAAAGTAAAGTGCTATGAATGTGGGAAGAAATGACATATTAAACCAGATTGTCCAAGGCTCAAGAAGCACAAGAGCAAATACCAAAGAGATAATGGGGAGAAAGGTCACAAAGCTACATTGTATGACGAAAGCTCTTTAAGAGAAAAATATGACAATGAAGGTGAAGATGTCAACCTATGCTTCATGGCAATAGAGGATCACATCTCGGATAAGGGAGGATCACTTCACTCATACTTGTTCAATAATGATAGTAGTGATAATGATAGTAATAGTGAAGATGATGATGAGCAAAGCCTAATAGAAGTATTGAATCTAGAACTAGAGAAATATAAAAGTAAATTCAATACTTATAAAAATAACATTTCTAGTTTGAAAATCAAAATGGATGTTTTAGAAAAGGAGAACTTTGAGCTTAAATTATCTAATGAATCTCTTCAAATATCATTAGATGAGTACTCTGCAAGACCCTTAACTAAATCATTGCTTAAAGAAAACAATATTTTGAAAAATGAAGTTGTGGAACTTAGAAACTCCATTTCAAAATTTCACAAGGGAAAGGAGAGTTTAGATACTCTCATTGTGTCTTAGAGACCACCCTTAATTAGACATGGTCTAGGATTTAAGGGTACATCATCTTCATCTCACAAGTCTACTTTTGTTAAGTCAAGTGAACCCCACATCTCCACATTTTTTGTAATAGCCCCAAGGGCTAAGTGCACAACATACACTAAATCTTCTATACATAAGAGGGATGATCAAGAGTTGGTAAGCCTAAGAAGGAGACCTCAAAAAGCTAATCATGCCTTTATGTATAAGAAGCAGGAACCTAGAAAAGCACCAAGTCATCATGTTTGTGCATGCCATTGCTCTCAATCTCTACCTAATAGAAATATGGCATTCAAAAGCATTGTAAGACCAAAAAGAATATTTAGAGCTAAACAATGTAATTATTGTATGAAATTTGGTCACATAAATAAACATTTATGGATAAGGAAGGCTCATTGGGAACCTTCATGTGCTAACCCCCAAGGACCCAAGCTCATTTGGGTACCTAAAAAAAATACATGAATTGTGATTCTATAGGTATGCCTCAAGTCCACAATAAACAAAAATGCTTGGCTAGTAGATAGTGGATGCTCAAGGCATATGACCGGAGACAAAAAAAATTTCAATGAAATCAAAAGTATTGATGGAGGTAAAGTAACCTTTAGAAACAATGCTAAGGGTAAGGTAATTGGCATTGACTCTATTGGTATTAATGGTACTAGTTTCATTAAAAATGTCTTAGTTGTTGATGGTTTGAAACATAACTTGTTAAGTGTAAGTCAATTATATGATAAGGGAAACAAAGTAATCTTTACTCTCAACTGATGTCTTGTAACCTCTATTAATGGCCAAGAGATATTTTAAGGAAGTAGAGATGTCAATACCTACATAATAGGCTTAAACAAAATATCTAACCTTTCCTCTAAGTGTCTTGTGACTACTAGTGATGAATCTTGATTGTGGCATAGAAAGCTTGGTCATGCAAGCATGAAATTAATTCAAAGCCTAAGCAAAGAAAAGTTGGTAAAGGGACTGCCAAAAGTCAAATTTGAAAAATACAAGACATATGAACCTTGCCAAAGAGGAAAACAAATCAAGTCATCCGCAAATCCAAAAATATTGTAAGTACCTCAAAACCTCTGCAACTCCTGCATCTAGATCTTTTTGGACCTACTAGGATTGCAAGCTTAAAAGGTAAACACTATGCCTTTGTCATCGTAGATGACTACTCTAGATTCACTTGGGTAATTTTCTTAGCTTAAAAGAGTGATACCTTTGTAACTTTCAAAAACTTTGCTAAAAGAGTTCAAAATGAAAAAGGATATTGTATTTCAAATATAAGAAGTGATCATGGCAAAGAATTTGAAAATGAAAACATGGCATTTCATAGAATTTTTCCTCTCCTAGGACACCTCAACAAAATGGGGTGGTCGAAAGGAAAAATCGAACTTTAATTGAAATGGCTCGAACAATACTCAATGAGTATGGTTTACCAACTTACTTTTGGGCCAAAGCCATAAATACTGCATATTATATTTCAAATTGAGTTTTCAAAAGACCTCTCTTAAACAAAACTTCATTTGAGCTATGGAAAGGAAGAAAACATATGATATCATAGTTTATAGTATTTGGATGCAAGTGTTTCATATTGAATACCAAGGACAACCTTGGAAAATTTGCCTCCAAATCTGATGAGGGTATATTTTTAGGATACTCCACTACAAGCAAAGCTTATAGAGTCTTTAATAAAAAGTCATTAGCTGTTGAAGAATCTATGCATGTTGTTTTTGATGAATTTAGTAAGATTGATCTTGTGAAAGGTAGTGTTCTTGATGATGTTGTAGGTACAATGGAAAGACTTGATCTTGAAAATGAAAGAGAAGAAAATGATCAAGAAAATTCACATCAAGATGACTCTCTGCCTCCAGCTTAAGAGGAAAACAAGCAAGAGCTCCCAAAGGAATGGAGATTGACAAAAGATCACCCTAAGGAGCAAATTATTGGTGATACTACAAGGGGAGTAAGTACTAGATCTCATCTCAGACCTTTAGTTTCTAATCTTGCCTTTGCCTCTCAAATTGAGACAAAAAATATTGATGAGGCTCTTAATGATGAAAGTTGGGTGATTGCTATATAAGAGGAACTCAACCAATTTGAGAGAAGTAAGGTATGGACCTTAGTTCCTAGACCCAATGAGCATCAAATCATTGGAAGCAAATGGGTATTTAGAAATAAACTAGATGAACAAGGTTCAATAACTAGGAATAAGGCTAGGTTAGTTGCAAAAGGATATAATCAGGAAGAAGGAATAGATTATGATGAGACCTATGCTCCTGTTGCTAGATTAGAAGCCATAAGAATACTTTTAGCATATGCATGCCATATGAATTTCATACTCTTTCAAATGGATGTAAAAAGTGCTTTTTCAATGGCTTTATAGAAGAAGAAGTTTATGTAGAACAACCACCAGGTTTTGAAAGTTGTAATCTGCCCAACCATGTATTTAAACTTTCAAAAGCTTTATATGGTTTGAAACAAGCCCCAAGAGCTTGGTATGAAAGACTAAGTTCTTTTCTTTTAGAAAATAATTTTACAAAAGGGAATGTTGACACTACTTTATTTATTAAAAAGTATAAGCATGATATTCTAATTGTTCAAATTTATATTGATGACATCATATTTGGGACTACTAATGAATTGCTTTGCCAAGAATTTGCTAAGAGTATGACTAGGGAATTCGAAATGAGCATGATGAGTGAGCTAAAATTCTTTCTCGGTCTACAAATAAAACAAGGCAATGAGGGCATATTCATCAACCAATCCAAATATGCCAAAGACTTAATTAAGAAATTTGGAATGGAAGGATACAAAAATGCCAAGACTCCAATGAGCACATCAACAAAATTGGACAAGGATGAAAAGAGTAAGAGCATTAATGAAAAGCTCTATAGAGGTATGATCGGATCACTCTTATATGTTACTGCATATAGACATGATATAATGTATAGTGTATGCTTATGTGCTCGCTTTCAATCATGTCCTAAGGAGTCACATTTAAATGCTGTAAAAAGAATTTTAAAATATTTACATGGCTCATTGCATCTAGATTTATGGTATTGCAAAAATTCATCCTTTCACATTATAGGATATTCAAATGCTGATTATGCTGGAAGTCTCTTAGATAGGAAGAGTACTTCAGGTACTTGTCACTTTATTAGTGAATGCTTAGTTTCTTGGTTTAGCAAAAAATAAGTTTCAGTTGCTCTTTCCACTGCTGAAGCGGAGTATGTGACTACAGGATGTTGTACACAAATCCTTTGGATGAAACAACAACTTAAGGATTATGGTCATAGTATGGACCATATACCTATTAGATGTGACAATACAAGTTCTATAAATCTATCTAAGAATCCCATTTAACACTCTAGAAGTAAGCATATTGACATAAGACATCATTTTTTAGAGTTCATGTTCAATATGGAGATGTTGTATTGGAATTTATAAACACAGACAATCAATTGGCAGATATCTTCACTAAGTCTCTAAATTAATAAAGATTTAATTTTATAAAAAGAGAGCATGGTATGATTGATGGATTAACTTTATGATTGCCAAATTTGTCGAACCTTGATTGATAATCTTGTGTTATTGTCTCATCTTTTAAGGTATGAAGTGGCTAACTTGATAGAAATATATGTTATGGGGGATAAAAGCACCTTAGAAATCATTTGGTCTTGTTTTAAAATTAGTTTTATTTAATGAGAATTTTAGGCAGTTCACGCCTGTGACATATATTCACGACCGTGATCATGATCGCCTAAAGCTCCAGTAGCTTTCACGCCTTGCTTCACAACATGTTTCACAGTTGAAGGTAGTGAAGACTATGTTTCATGCCCATAACCTTTTTTTGTCACCCCTGTGAAACTCTTTGTTCACGACCTTGACACTTATTCATGATTGTGAACATTTCCACCAAATAGTTACAGAAGCGTTCACATTTTGTCTCACTGTCATAAGTAGTGAAGATTGTACTTCACGACCGTGACTCATTTGTCACCACTGTGAAATTTCATCATTCACGCCTGTGACCATTAAATGTTATGACTGTTAATCATTTCATATTCCTCATCACGGGTAGAGTACCTCTTCAGCAAACCGTTAACACGACATTTCACACCCGACTTTGCTTTCACACCCGTGAAGATGTCGGCTATAAAACATTTTTTGCCGTTATTTCTCTAATTTCCAACTTTCCAACTTCTCTCATTTATCACCATTCAATACCATTTCAAAGATTCTGGCCCCTTAGCAACATTCTCCATCTATAAATACCTTCAAAAACTATTTCCATCATCAGAAATAAAAACTCACTAAGTTCTATTCAAACATCCCATCAGATTTTCTCTCTTCAATAATCTATTTTACAATAAAAAATGGAACCCGGCTCCTCCAAAAGAACCAGAAATAAGTCTCATGCTCCATGAAGGTACATGGACTACCTTCTCAATATCATTCCGAAGCACTACCATCCGAGGTACTCGGTTCTTAAGAAAAGACCACTCCTTTCCTCTCAATCATTTGAGTGGCACACTATTAGGATTCTTGGTCTCAAGACAAGCATGAAAGAACAACCCCAGGCTTGTCATCTAAAATTTTTTGTTAATATACATCAACCAACTCTAAGGGAACCACCCTCGAGTTCCTTAGCACCCTGCAAGTCTCTCCCACCGGCACTGTGAAGTTTCAACTATGCAAACATCCGAACACCCTCACTGTAACGGAATTTGGTGACATGTTCAACCTTCCATCTAACGGTATACTTAATGAAAGTGAGGTGGATTTCTATGCCACTCAGGCATGGACTCATTTCGGGCTCGACTGCAGCTGGGATGTCAAGAAGATAAAGAGCACCCACCTTCGATCAGCAGTGCACAAGTACTTTCATAGGTTTCTGACCTATAACATTTTTTCCAGAGGGGACAACAAAAAATAAATTTGGAAATCCAAGCTCTTTCTCCTGGAGATGGCCTAAATAACAGTGGCTTTATCTCAATGGTTTGCAAACCATCCACTATCTATTGCCACGAAGCCCTTCAGAGACATTTTGATTAGTGGGTACGTGACTCACCTTGCTATAAAGCTTGGGTATTTGAAGCTAGAGGAGCACAACTTCAACCACATACCAGCACATCCTAGAGACCGGCTAGATGTACAGTCGTTTATCAAAATGGGAGCGGCGGTTCGCATAGTTCATAAAATAACATCTACTATCGCTTCACCAACATAGCTGGTGAGATTATTTGGGAGGAAAATGATTCAGACGACTTCAAAGATGGCCTCCAAGGAATCCAACAATGGAAGAGAGTTCGAGTTGAGATGGCAACCCTAGAGGTTGAGCAGGAAATTGGACAATCCTCAGCCACCACGCCGAACTTGGCTCAACAAGTGGCTGATCTTTAGCACCACATTTTGACCAATTACAGGCTTTGATTGATGAGAGGTTAGAGAACCTCAAGGATTTCATGGAGTCTCGCATAGAGAGCCTCAAGTCAGAAGTAGCTCGCCTTAGATATGGGATGTCCGACTCCAAATCTAGCTACACTATTGTTTTTCGCTTTGTTAATTTCTAGTATTTCTACTGTAGGACTTTAAATTACTTTTCAAAAACTTTGTACTTTTTCATTTGATATTAATATAATTGCATCAGTTTTCCCTTATTATTTATCTCTTATATTTTTTGTTGATGAAAAAAGGGGGAGAACCTAGCAATATAATTGAATTAAATGAATATGCAAGTTATACTTTGAATATACCTTAAATATACTTTGCATATACTTAACTAGTTATAAGTAAAAATTTGGTATACATTGGATATACCTTGCATATACCTAAACTAGGAAGCATACATTGTAGCGCTCCCTTACTCTATTAAACGTTAATAGGATATGGAAGTGCTAATAAGCTCATTTATTTTACAACCAATGTTTAAATCATTGTAATAATTTTTTTTCGAGTTTATTATTAGTGAAATATTTATTACTATTTTGTTTCCATTTAAATATATAACTAGTAATGGAAATAGTCTGATTTAAAAGAACTCATGCAATTAAACCATAATATTTAGAAATAATACTAGATTTAAAAAATTATAAAATTCAGACTATTTCCATTACTAGTTATATATTTAAATGGAAACAAAATAGTAATAAATATTTCACTAATAATAAACTCGAAAAAAAATTATTACAATGATTTAAACATTGGTTGTAAAATAAATGAGCTTATTAGCACTTCCATATCCTATTAACGTTTAATAGAGTAAGGGAGCGCTACAATGTATGCTTCCTAGTTTAGGTATATGCAAGTTATATGCATGTAACTAATAGGATAACTAGTAATGGAAATAGTCTGATTTAAAAGAACTCATGCAATTAAACCATAATATTTAGAAATAATACTAGATTTAAAAAATTATAAAATTCATTCCTTATAAATCCTACATGCCACAAATTTACATCAAAAAATGATTCTTAGAATTTAATTTTTACAACATAATTTTCAAAATATACAAAAAGAACTAGACTGCTGCAATCTAATCTTGGGGGTTCCCTCTTCTTCGGTCGCCCTATCAAAACAACTACTTCTATTTATCTGCGCGTGAAACACACACGCTAAGCTTCTAGCTTAGTGGTACATTTGACAACTATCCAATAATTACATAAATAATTCTAAAATAAAATTTTTGAAACTATAATTAATTTATTAAGCATGTCAAATATTCAATTAATAATAAATCATTTTCTTCATGCAAAAATATTTAATTCATCAATTATGACATTTCATTCATTAAGCATGCTTGAAATTTCTTAACAATTCAAGATATAAAATTTAGAATATCAATATATATTTATTTATTTATTTAATAGCCCACGACATTTTAGACCGAAACTAAACACTGGATACAGGGTTTCTGCTCTCCGGCAGTATACTCGACGCCAATATAATTATTTTATAACTCGGCATTTAACGTCTACATTTCCAATAACAATTCAGCACATTTTTGGTGCCTACGTAATTTTGAACTCAACACTATTTCTTAGTGCCTACATAATTTCAACTCAACACTATTTTTTAGTGCCTACTTAAATTAAATCTCATCACTATTATTTTTAGTGCCTACATTTCTACCCATTTTATTGGCATGCCAACTTATCCTAATTTCTAGTTCTCGACTAGATGTTATAGGGCTTAAATTACATTTGTTACCTTTATTAATATTTACATAAATTATGTAGGGAACATTAATATAAACTCCATATAAATGCAATAATTCTCATTCAATATTTTACAATCTCATACTAGCTCATTTAATCATTATAATTATAAGAAAATTTCAATTAATACATTTTTTATCACATAAATTCATAATCAACACATTTCTTCCAGCTGTCCTATTCTGGACAGTATTTCTGCCTTATGATGCTTTGCATTTTTCGTCTATTTTTAAACAGAGTCTGGACATGTAATCAATTAACAAAATATAGGTACATGTTTTATATTTAATTTTCAATTGTAATCACATTAAAACGAATTCTTTAGCAAAAGTTATAAATTTTCTCCTAAGCTACTTTCACTGTAATCTACCCAGTATTTTACTGGACAGAATTATGCCTTATATTTATCTGTTTTTTTCATCCATTTTTAGATCGAATTTAGAGAAGTGATCAAATAGAAAATTCTAGGTAAACATCTTATCTTTAATGTCCAACTGGAATCACATTAAAAAGAATTTTTTTAGCAAAATTTAAGAGTTTTCTTCTAACCTATGCTCACTGCAATCTGGCCAGTTTTGCTTTTCTGGACAGATTTCTAGTTCAACATTGAGTCCATTTTGCACCTATTGCCAGGCATATTCAGGTATAATGGTCTAAATGAACATTCACGCCCTATGTCTTACCTTTCCAACCCAACAAGAATCACTCAGAAATAATGTCCAGAACTCAAATTATGATCAAAGCACTATACACTGTTCATAAGACGAATTTTCCAGCACATCAAATAATTCATACATTTTCCATTTTCATGCATCAACCTCATATTATAGTTTTTATTTTAATATTCATGGAATCATTTAATCATCGCTTAATTTCTCAATCAAATATCCAGAATTTCATACACATCACAAAATTAAAATCAACATTTTTATACATTGAATTTTTGCCAAATGTACATACCTCAAAATTCTACTTCTCTTCACTTTTCTCTTCCTGTTAGATAGCCTTTTCCTTGCCCTTAATTCCCCTTTGATTTTGGTTCAAAGGTTTTTTACTTCCTTGCCCTAACAATAAATTTTACACTAATCACACTAATCCACCCTTAATCACCATTAACATACTAATAACCCTAATTTACTAGCTATAATGGCAACTAACCCCAAACTCAAAGAAAAAAGAAAAAGAAAGTAAGAAGATAGAAAATCTAAACTCACCTTTGATGATCTTCCAAATGGCTAAAATCTTCTTTCTCTCTTTTTATTTTCCTTTCTTTCTTCCTCTTCCTTGGTTTTGATCACTTTACTTCACTTTCTTCATGATCTTGCCTAATCCTATCTTTTTTTTCCATTTAATCTTAGCTTTATTTGAAGAAATAAAAGAAGAACAATGGGGGAGGAGGATTTCACGGCAAAAGAAGAAAAAAAGGGAGAGAAATGAGTTTGGTCAAGATGAAAAAGAAGAAGAATGGTAAAAAAAATGGAAATTTGACTTTTTATAGTTGGATTAGGTGGGTGATTAGGATTAGTTGTTAATCTTGCTTCCTATTGGTCCATTAATTTAAATCACTCTTACTTTATTTTAATTAAAAGAATATTCCTTTCCGTAGATAAAGAATATTCCATTTTTATGCTTTCTTATAATTTATGTGCCAAAAACACTGCAATTTCTAATTTCGTTTAGCGAAAAATTATTTTTTTCCCAATTTTAATTCCAAAATTCAAAATTCTCAATTAATAATATCCAAAATATTTTTCTCCTATCTTATTATTATTTTAATTTATTTATTTCATGTTCGAATTTAGACCCAATCGGTTCGGCGTGCCGGATTTTGGTCAACCGCGACTGTAGCCTAAATTATCGGGCATTACATACATCCATGCTATACTTGATCATTCTTAACAATTCTTGCACCTCAGTAATTTTTTTATCTTAAGCATCTTTTGAGGGGAAGACTTCTCAAAAGCACATATTGCTAGATTATTTGTCACCATCAAAAAGGGGGAGATTGTTGAACCTTGAGGGATATTTTTGTCATTTTGATGCTAACAAATAAAATAGCAATAATGTATTTAACACACTTGTTTTCTAAGTTTATTGAACAGGGTATGGAATATGATGCAAGAATGGAGAATGGAAGACTAACCTTAAAAATATAAAAAAAATGAAAAAATAGCATGTTCAAGCCCGTGACCTTTTATGTCACGCCCGTGATGAAGCTTAGCACCAACTACCTGACATTTAAAGTTCACGGCCATGAAGGATCATAGCAATCATGAATGATCATGTCAATCATGCCCGTGAAAAAAAGTCACACCCGTGAGAAAACATGTCAAATTCCTTCAGAGAGCTTCACGGCCAGAGTCACCACTTGAATCACGGCTTGGAAGGATGTTCATGCCCATGAAATAATAATGTCACAACTGTGATCAAACACTTCAAATCCTTCCAGAATGCTTCACGACCAGAGTCACCAATTGAGTCATGGCTTGGAAGAACATTCACGACTGTGACACACATTTTCATGATCGTGAAAGAGGAAAGAGAAACATGTCAAACGCGAAATTAAGAGTTGGTGCAACGGTTATTTTCGCATTAAATGCAACGAAAATGCTATAATTCACCATAGACATATAAATGCAAGTCATTTATGAATCCAGAATAAAAGAATAGCAAATACTTCGAATTAAAATCTTGTTGTATCCATTTTTGCATTTATTACTTTCAAACAAACATTAATTCTTTGCAAAAATATTTTTGCTCATTATTTCTAAGAATTGTAGATTTGTGAGTGTTTCTCTTTGTAATCTACTACTCAAGTGAGTTTGGGTATATTGGGTTAAGAGTAGAACACTTGTAAGGGTTATTTGTGTGATCCATTAAAACACAGGGGGTCCTGGATTAGGTGTGATCCATTGATAGAAACACCATAGTTGAGAGTGAGCTTGTAAAACTCTATTGTAACACTTAGTGTGTTAGTGAAACTCCCAATTAAAATTGGGGAGAGGAGTAGGGTTTGTTAACACCCGAACCTCTATAAAATTTCTTGTGTGATATCTTCCTATCCCTACTCTACTTAACTTTTCTTTCCGCACTTAAAAGTTAAGAATTTTTAATATCCAATTCAACCCCCCTTCTTAGTTCAATTTCTAGGCAACACCATATAACTTACCTATTATAAACTTTACATTATAAGAATCTCTAAACAACAATAGTAGGTCACATAACAACCATACAATAGCCTCCTTTTTATATTTATTTAACTTCCATTTTTATATCGCCTGAGACATGTTTTTTCCCCAAAACTCTAAAATTTGACTATCCAGATGTGGGACATGAGATAGGGATGTTTACAATCTAAGCTTAAATCACCCAGCCTATAATCTGCAATAGTTCATCCAATCAACTATCATATACTAAAGTAGATCATCAGTAGAGGTCTTGATGGTGATGGCCATGTGGATTATCAATTCAACAAAGTTTCAATAATCATGGTGATGATGATAGTAGTAGGTTTCAAAAGGAAAAAAGAATTCTAGTTTGAAATACATTTGAAAAATATAATTTTTTTACCTTTATATCTGAAAAAATATCCCTCATTCTTGAAAAAAGTTTGAGAAATAAAATTGGTAGAAATACCAAGTTAAAGGATTCCAATCAACTATCATCTACTAATAAAAGAAGTATCAAATACATTTAGATCAACTATTAGACATGAAAAAACTATAAACTATCCTAATCAGCTAAACCAAACACTCGCATTATATCTGATATATATTATAATGTATAAAAAATTAGTTTATGTATTACATAAATAAATAGGTTGAGTATCTTAATTGGCCCTTCAATTTGGTACATTGTTCCACTACAACCCTTTGAAATTTCAAATTGACTTTTGGCAGCTAGTCATGAATTTTTCATTATTTTAAATAGAGCTGACAATTCATGTCTTACAAATATAATCATACTGTAACATCCGCTAATTTAGGCCCCGAGTCGCACGTGTCGTGAAGTTGACGCATTTGACCGATCGAAGTCTAAATTCGGATTTTTACACAAAATTGATTAAGAAATGGCTAAATTAAATGATATAAGCATAAATAAGTGATTATAGAGTTTAAAGAACTTGATTTACGGTAAAGGACTAAATTGCAAAATTTGATAAGTTTTGGGGTCAATTTGCAATTTATCAAAAATTGGAGGACTAATGAGACTAATTGTTAATCAACATATTAATTTTGGGCACATTTTGATAGGTTTGGCCGGCCATGACACTAAAAGAAGAAGATCAATATTAATTAAATGTGAAATTGGGAGAAAGTGGTAAAATGGTGGGTCTCACATGAAGACTTTTTGGGTGCCCTATATAAGACTTTTTTTCTTCTTCTTCTCTTCATTTTCTGCTCTTTCTCTCTCTTCTTTACCAGTCACGCCAGCTTCATCCATTTCTCCATAGCTCACCTTGATTCTAGAGAGAGAAAGGAAGGGAAGAGAAGGTAAAGAGCAAGACAAAGTGATATTCATGTTCTATAACTCATAAGGAAGCTGGAAAGAACAAGAAAGAGGAAGAAAAATCAAGATTGGTAGAGAGAGAAAATCTCCAAAGTGGTGATCAAGTGAAGAAAAGTGTAAGGTAAGAAGTATTTCTTCTTCTTCTTCATCTTTTCTAAAGGAAGTTCGAATTTTGAGCTTTTCTAAGACTTATAAGGAATGAGAGAGAAACTAGGGTTTTGAAAGAGAGAAAGAGAGTTTAGGGTCTTAATGAAATTAGATGATGATGAAAATGATCTATGATATTGTAGGAGTTCCAAATGACAAGGAACAAGCTTTAAGGAGCAAAGGAAAAGAGAAAGCTACCTAAAATAGTGAAGGAGAAAGATTAAGGTTTGTGCATAACTTAAGGCAATAGCCTATTTTGTTTGAAATAATGCATGCTGAATATGACTTTAGATAAATGCAATTTCAAGAATGATGATGATTATGGCATGAAACCATAGGTTTAGACATATATGAATGAGATAATTGTGACATTGAATTAAGGATGCATGTTAGAGAATCTTGTATGATCAAGGCATGTAAATGTATTGAAAAGTAATAAGTTGAGTAAAGAGCCTTAGAAATGCATGAAATAGAATTTGGTATGTTTTGGATGATGTTAGAATGAATGAAAGGTGAATATGCAGATTTCCTGCTGAAAGTCACGGGTGTGACTATTGAGTCACGGGCGTGAACTTGAGGGTTCACGGTTGTGACTGATTGTGTCACGGTTGTGAATTTCTGGGTGGAAATGGTACTATTCATTCCAGAAGCGTTCACGGGTTGAAATCACGGTAGTGAACTTATTCACGGGCGTGAATGAGTAATCACGACCGTGAATGCTTTTGGGCGATTCATTCCAGTAGCGTTCACAGCTTGGGATTACGAGCGTGAACTAATTCACAGGCGTGAAAGTAGTAATCACGGCCGTGAATGCTCTGCATTTGAAATTATGAATATGGTTATTAAATGAGGAATTCAAGTAGGTAAATGAAAGTTATTGTCTATCTAGTGAAATAAGAATGATATGAATATAGATATATGTATATATATATATTGATGTGAGAATGTGATATGTTGTGATATAGAAAAATGAATTGATGTAGAAAAATGAATTGTCATGAATGTATATGAAATTCGATGCAGATAAACATGAGAATATTGATGAATCTAGTAAATGAATGAAAAGATATATGATTATGACTATATGTTTGCAAAACAAGAAAATTGAGATGTTGATAAATATGAGATATTGATGTGTGGAAATTTGAGAATAATGATTGGTGTAAAAATATAAAGAAGCCCATTACTCTACTTGCGGACTAGAATCAGGATAGATGACATGTCATTAAGGGGGGCGAACGATACCGTACTATACCTCAACCAATGTAGCTTAAGCTCGGAGAGCGCCATTGTTCTGGGATGCTCAGTCAGTGTGGCTTAAGCTCTGGGAGCGCTACTAACTTGAGAAGCTCTGAGGAGCACATATAAATGAGGACAAGGTGGCTTAAGCTCGGAGAGCGCCCTTGATCCGGTTATTCATCTATGATGAAATTATACTCAATCAATGTGGCTTAAGCTCGGAGAGCGCCATTGATTTGAGAAGCTCTTATGAGCCAGATAGTGGACAGGGTGGCTTAAGCTCGGAGAGCGCTCCTGATCCATAACTCGTATCCAGTCAGTCCAAAAATTTAGAGTGATGTGGGAAAGATAATGAGGATATGTCGGAAAAATAAGAAAAGAAAAGTATAAGAAAATGATGATGATATGAGATTGATATGCAATGATAAAAAGATTAATAGAATAAATTACCATTAAAGATAAATGAAAATAACATTGTCTATATGAGCATGACATTCATACTTGTATGAAATAGGAATATGTCGATAGTCATGCATGCAAACATTTTAATGCACAAAAATGATAATTGTTAATGTTTGTTGCATGATATAGTATATTGTCTTCTTTATATGCACCACTAAGCTTAGAGCTTAGCGTGAAGTTTAATTTCCACGCAGATATAGAAAGGTAGCTGAAGACACTTGATAAAGCAAGCGGTGATCCCATTCAAGTAAAGTAGTCGGACCTTGAGAAAGTGGGTTACAAGTTTTGAAACTTTTGTATTTGATTTTTTTATATTAAAGAAATGTTTGAGTTTGTAAAACTTGCTCTTAAAGTTTGTTAAGAATTCCGCTGATGTTATAAATTACTATTTTATGTAAATAAATTGTACTATAATTTTTGTTTATATCCATATATATACATGAGTATAAAAAAATGTAAATATATATTTATGAAGTATGAGAAAGACAGGCGGCAGCGCTTCCTTATCCGGGCACGCATTGCGGTTCGAGTGAGGAGGTGCGTTGCGGCCGCTACACATACCGTTTCATTATTCGTATCGATTTAAATATATCGTTTCGTGTAATCGTATAACATGTTTATAAATATACATACATACACATATATATTTATAAACAGCTAAAATTAATATTGATGAGTATATATTAATTTTTATAATGTATTAAGAATTTGGTATGGTATAATATATATATATATATATATATATATATATATATATATATATATATATATATATATATATAAACATACTTGTATCTACGTAAACTAAAATTTAGAAGTATAATAAAATTTAAGCTTTTGATTATCTATACAATTTTGACTAATAAAAATTATAAATAATTTATTAATTTTTATTCATATATATTAATAAAATTAATTATAATGTAATATATTGTAAATTTATTCAAAATCTTATACATATATTTAAAAATATTAATATATAATTGAATAATTGAATACTTATATATTTTACATATTTTTAAATGCATCTAATCATGTCATAAATAGGTTAAATGTATTTGTATCATATCGTGCAAAATTCGTATTGTGTCATGTCCAAAATTGTCAACTCAAATTTTTAACCCATTTGACATCAATATTGATGACATTGCACTGAGTGTGACATACATGCATAGATGGCACATTAATGTCTTATTACGAGACAAATAAATATTAATAAAAAAATAAAAATTCATAATTATTGTTCTTTTCTGTTTCTCTCCCTCTGCCCTTTATTCAATCTTTCCCTTGCTTATAAAACTAGTAAGTAACCCTAGTTTCACGTCTTGAAATCATGATATGTGATCATAAATGTTAATTAATAAAATAAAGCATTTTGAATAATGCATAATAAATATAATATTTAATAACTATATTAGCAAAATAGTTGTAATGCATTTAGATTATTTAGAATACTAATCATTACAAAAGAAGTAAAAAGTTGTCTCCATAGTTTTTTAAGTGTTTATTATTGTTAATATAATTAAAAAAATAAAAAGACAATTGATTGCAAAAGTAACTAAGTGCTCGCAATTATTGAAGAGCAACCATGTAGGTATTTGTAAGCATTGAAAAAATCACTGAATCATGTTTATAACATGTACTTCATGGGAGTAAAAATATATGAATAAGTAATAATTTTAGCAATTTAAAACAACTTAATACCTCTAAAAATACAAATATCCCATCACTCGACCTTTTCTTTATTGGTTAAGGAGATAACATCCCTTTAACATTTTAAATTTTTTTAAATTATTTTCAAATAATAAAGTGTTTAATATATGAACATATTTAATGAATAATATATAGTTACCTAATACATGGTTTTTTCACCAGAGATTCTTATATGCTTAGAATTGATTGATTTGGATTGGATGTTTGAGAGATATTCACTAAACATGTCTCTCGCACAAGAAGAAGTGATTTCTCTTATTTTATGAAAGGATTTCTTAACAAAATAGCACATGATGAAGATGATTTCCAAATAGCTTGATTCATGGATAGCAACTGAGATTCATCTTTGAAAATGTGGGTTACTTTAAAAGACATATTATAAGGATCTTTTGTTCGATTGCTAATTACCACCTGGAACATTTTTTCAATTCCATAAATTCTACTAATCATCAATGGTAATGCATATCTATCGTTTGAACCATGTACTAAATGGCTTACTAATAATCCAATCAGTTCTACAGCTAGTCTGCCAAATATGATAAATATTGTTGACCCATTGCCATCCTCAATAATGGTACTCAATTTGTACCTATTTTAATAGATTCATAAAATATAAAAGTTATTATATGTAGGTTGAAAACTTAATTAATAGACTTTGTTATTTAATATACCAATAAATAGCTAGCTCATTAAGAATCCAATAGTTATTGCACCATATTTGTTTGCTATAGCTTTGGAAACTGCTTTTGTATTAGGGGCAAGCTATGTACCACCATCCAGCTAATGTTTCAACATAAGAAATGATTGCTCTGCAAAAAAATTTGATATCTTGTAGTGAATGAAAATATATTAATAAATTAATTATAATATTATCATATTAATTTTATTTTTGTTAAAAAGAAATTTACATGAATAATGATTACATTTCTTACATTATCAGTGTGAATATCAAGACTCAATAACTTTAATATTGTTTTTCTGCTATCATTTTTTCTAACTCAATGTCTTTTACAAGTGACACTTCTATTTGTAGCTGAATTATTTTTTCAATTGGTTGAGGGATCCTACATAAATAAAGGTTATAAATGAAAAGAACAAAGACATATTAAGTGGGGTAAAAAATTACATTTGTCTTAAATTTGATACATAAGGTATTTGAAGATTAACATAGACCTTTGTTCCTATTGTACTATTAACTAATGAACCATCTATAAGATAAAACTGTCAAAATTTGAAGGGGGGAGTATGGCTTATCCACTAAATGATCTTGTGCTTGATTATATGAGATTGGAATTTTACTTACCTGCATATTTTTTACAATCATTATAGTAAATACAATGATTACAGCTCCATTTGCTTCCTCAGAAAAGATATCATCATTCAAAATATTAATAGTCATTTTATCCCATAGAGTGATATCCAATTTATTATCCTTTGATTTACCTCAAATGGATTGATATTAAAAAAATGAGTAAAAATAATATTAACTTAAATGCACACTCACTTATAATTTTTGATTTGAATTCCATGCTTGCTACTAACTCTTCCAAGTACATTAACTTGTTCAATGCATCCAATCATAGTGATTTGGCCAACTACATCTGGAGAAAAAGGAACCTCAAAAGTGTACAATTATATCATTAGGATAAAGAAATATACAAAGTGAATATTTATATAATGATTCAATAATAACTAATGTGTATATCTTATCTCTAGCTTTGGCTCTAAAATCATCAAATTCAAAAAAGTCAAATCTATCGAAAGGAATTGACCAACAACTTTGATTAGTACATTCCTCAGCAGCTTGATACAAAATGGATGAGGACTAATGTTATAATTGGGTTGAGTAGGAATCACAACAAATCCAGAAATATGGAATACTCTGCTATAATGAGTAAAGGTCTAAAATAGTTTGCCAACTATTTTGGAATTGTTCCATGCATAATGTCACACTATCAAATGAAGGGAACTAAAAATTAATTGAACAGTATAATATGCAACGTATTAGTTGTAAGAAATAAGAAAATAAAAATACCTTTTCATTAAGTATAAGAAACTCGAGGTTATACAACTCATTAAGGTTATAATTGTTAAAATCCCAAACTCTTGTAATACGAACTTTTAGTCGGATGTTTTTGCTACAATTATCAATTTCTAATATAAACACATGGGACATCATTGATAGGGAATTTGCTTTTTTTTAAGGGATTTAAAAAAATCAAGGATATATAATGAGTCAATATTAAGGGAATTATTCTGGATAATCATATAAATTACTAAATATTTTATGATAAACATTGTTTTTTGTGTATCTCAATGTGACATCATTTTGTATGTTTTTTTAATTATAATATGCATACCCTTATGTGAGGTAACTCTAAAAAGTATAACATATAATTGTCTATGATAAAAAAAAATGGTCATATAGATAAAGACCTACATGTTTCAGTGTTTGTCCTTAGGTTTTATTTATTATCATATAATAACACATTCTAACTAAGAATTGTGTTTTTTAATATAAAAAGTCACTTTTTTTCATTCATTGATAATAAATTTGAAAAATAAATACTTTTTCACCGTTGTATGATCCTGTAAGAATTTGGTATCTATCACCTTTGTTCCTAGACTAATCACCAATAATCTTGTTCCATTGCAAAGACTAATACTTGGATTGATTGATGTTTCTACGTAACATTATTGGAACTTTTTTTTTTTAATTTGAGCTAATGTTGTGAAAAACCATTAAAATTTAAATAATTTAAGAACTCAATAGGGTAAATGACTTATAATGCGTCCATACTATTTGATGTTTTACAATTTGAATCAAAAGCATAGTTTGTTTTTCTTCTTCATGTACTAGATCTAGCATTTGTTTGTTTACTATATCTACTATTTCTTTTGTAGGTGTAATTATGATAGGTTCTTTCATGTAAAAAGGGTTAGTATACTTAGTCATAAATAAAAGATCTATTCTATTGATAATTTCATCTAAAGGTTTAATAGTTCCATCAATTATTAGTTTAGATTGTATTTCAATCCAAATGTCTTCATTATCTAGTTCTTAAATTTTTTTTAAATGAACTTTTTCATCGCTTATTAATAAAATCCAATCGGCAAAATCAAATAATTTACTATTTTCATATATGTTTCTAGAGTTTGACAACAAATGCATATTTGTTGTTAATTTATAAACCTTAAAAGTTTCCATAAATGGAATCTTGTTAAGGATGTATTAACTATATCTTCTTTGCTACCATTAACAATAAGTAAAATATGTCTAAAATCACCTCAAAATAATAAAGTCTTACTACCAAATGGAAATTCACTTATATCATTATTTTCAATAGTTACTATATCCCTCAAGAGTTTATCAAACACTTTAAAACAATATCGATAACTTAATTAAAGAACTTTGTTCTATTAGTTGAGCCAATTGGATACCTTTTTTTATTTTACATATTGAATTTTCAGTCAAATCAATAGAAATTTTAAATCTAAAGTAAGTTGTTTCCATCTAGTAATAATAATGTTGTTGTGCCAGACAAAGCAACAACAATTACTATTTTTCCATTAGATCTAAGGTTTGTTATAGAAGTTTCATAAAGATATGTCTTACTTGTGCCTCCATATTTGTAAAAAAAAAAACCATTTTTTTTCTATTTTGAACATCATTGTATATAGTGTGTTGTTCGCTAGTTAGAGTTATAACTATTTCATCATGTTTTATTTTTAATTCCATTATATCATAACTAAGTTCTTCAACTATTAATCTATTAGTATTATTATATAAAAATGATTTATCAGGTGCAGAAAGGTTAAAGTCAGTCAAGGAATATAAATTCTTGTTGAAAATGTTTTCAAGCTCAAATAAAACTCGGTTTTTAAGATATTTTTTAGAAATATTATTATCAAAAATTTGAAGATTAATATGCATGTCATATTTGATATCATCATATATACGCTTCCAATTTTTCTAGTTCCTAAACGTCATAAAATAATATTGGAATTGTAAATAAATGACATAGTTCAAATGAATACGCATAGGAAATGGTCTCTTCCATTACAAAAATCCACTCATTGTCATTTCTTAGTAAACTATGTGTACTACAAGCAAATTAGTAAGTAACATGCAAAATCCCATCTACAGGCCTAACAACTTCAAAAATTTAAGGACCATTGATAATATTTAAAAGCATTATTAAGTAATGTAATTCCCCTCAATTTGGATGAATATAAGTAATTCTTCCAACGCAATTACCTTTTTTACTTCTTGCCCATATTTTATTTTTATTATTCCATACCCACCTAGTTGGAAAATCTACATATGTAAGAGTTTGAGCATCTTCATATATATTATTAGAATAAATCAATTTAGTAAATATAGTTATACTAAAATGTGTATTATTGACAATATGGTTTAAGTCTTGTGTGCAGTCAAATAAAATTTTATTCATATGTTCCAAATAGATTGTTAACTTTTTGACATGTTCTCTATAATGTATTAGAAATTCAAATAACCTTCAAGTTACTTCTTGTGGTGAAATATAACAACAATTTAAATATGTTTTAATTTTATCAATAATTCTGGGATCATTATTTTCTTGATTTTGAAGATAATTCCAAATGTTTCAATAACAGTTCAGATTCTATATGTTCCTTTATTAATATATTTAAATAAATATTTGACCATGATCTACAATAATATTCAACACAAAAAAGAGTTTCATATTTACAAACCAATTCTTTGGTATAAAGAACAATAAAACGATTATCAATTTTTTCATTATTTTTTAGAATTAAATTTCCATCATTTGTTCATTTGTATATTACAAATCCATTTGGACCAATTATTGTTTTTTCTTGAATTTTTTCTGGAAAAAATTTTGAGTATTTATTATGTTTCATGCAAAAGGCATTAGGTTTTATGGGACCACATGAACCATGAAACATTAACTTTGAAATAGTATTGTATGCATAAGGATCGTTATTTTTATTAGGCAACTCAACATAAATTATTAAATCTATATCAAATGATGTGTTTGGTTTATCATCTTTATGCAACCAAGCCAAGCAACGGATATGAGGAAAACCTATTTTTTGGAACTCAACAATGAATAATAAAGTTATTACTTTGCCAAAATTATTATTTTTCTTAATGTCATCAATTAAATGACCAACTTTAACTTTGAAAACACAGACAATAATATTTGACCTATCTTCATGTTTTTATCTGGAATATAATCTAACATGTGATGAATTTCAGATCATAAAGGATTACAGGTAAATGTTATGAATAAATCAGGAGAACCATAAAATTTACAAATTGTCATAGTACCATGGTAATGTTCAATCATATACCACGGTCTCCCTGTATGGCTTAAGGGGAGGACAACTATAGATTTACTAATATTATTGGCATTTATATCACCATTTAAAGCAGTATTTCAAATACTCATATAGAACTTTGATCTTAACTCTTTTTGATTTCGCCTAATATAGTCTAGTCTCTCTTCTTCAATACATGAAAATGGATCAACAACATATTGTTGAAATAAACAACTACTTTTTAATAAAGTTTGACCTTCACAACGCCATTGTTGTAATCTATAAACATAATTTTCATGCATTATAAGCATTATCTAGAAATCAAATTTGGACCATTATTGTTTACATATATTTTATAATCGTCTTCTTTGAAAAGGAAAATAATAGAATGTTGCATAGACATAGTACTTGGATGCAAAGTATTGACTTGTTTTAAACCTTCAAACCTATGTTCAACTATAATATCTCTTTTTTTGTCATATAAGCCAAAATCTCTAATTATTAAACCTTAATTTTTGAACATTATGGAGGTGTATATTGAAAGTTGTCTTAATTTCATATACCTAACAATCTTAGATTGTTTCATTGGAAATCACTGTAACACTCTCTCATCTAATTAGGATTAACCCAACTGAATGAGTGAGTGTCACATGCCTAATGTGGAAAAACCTATGAAAATTTAAAAATTTTCTTTCTTTTGAAAACCCTTTTTCCATATGAACTTTTTTTCATATAAATCGATTAAACATATAATTTACATAAACATCCATAAAATAGTACATTTGATCCAAAAAGAAGAATCATATATATATGAAATATCACATTGAGGCTCCCTAGGCCTAATGTTTACAAAAATACATGCCTTTAAAACCAAAATATATATTTCTATAAAATACAGACATGTATGAAAGTAAACAAAACTCATTCCCTTTCTCATGTATAAAACGCAAAATATGACATAAATATATCACTAACCCCTATTGGATATTCTCTGATATCTCTGTATTGGGCTTGCTTCTCTTGATCAACTTCTATCTACTAGGCTCCAACCTACGTGGAGACTACACCTACATGCTAAGCTACTGAAAGCTTAATGGTACATATAGACATAAAAATTTAACATGTAATCAATCAATTCACATCATAATCATGGCATCATATCAATAAGAATCATTACATCATGTATCATACATACCACATGCAATCATTATAACATTAATCCTTTAAACCATACTTAAACAAACCATAACATGTTTCAATCATATAACATATAACTACACAATTGAGTCATTAACCATATTCCATTGTAATGTGTTGTGTTGTGTCCATTACATACTTTAAAATTATAACATTTTAGTACCTTTGTATCTTAGCACTTTAACATTATAGGCCAACAACTCTCAACTTGGACTATTCGGATACAGATTGTGAATAGGGGCGCTCTCTGACCTTAAGCTACCTTACCATTATCTATATCATGTCTATCTATCTAGGCTCCTTAATTCAAGAGCGTTATTTGAGCTTAAACCACCTTGACTAAGTATATCATATATCTTTTACATTGCAACATAAGACCAAAGGCATTTTTTGAGTTTAAGCCACATTGTCATGCCACCTATCTTACTTCTAGTCCTAGCATTGAGTCCGGGCTTTACTTGTTCATGTTATTTATTTATACTTATATCTATTACATAACAATTTATTATTAACATTTTTTCTTTGATCATATAAAAGTTTACATATATCAATCATATGTTTTCTTCATGTAAACATGTGTTAGACATCGTATCATGCCATTATGGAACTTATGCAAAGATATCATATTGAAAGCATCAAAGAAAATAACATATTATATTTAAAACATGATTCAAGAGCATGAACTACATCTTCATAGTCATGAAGATCCATTCACGAGCACTTTGATCTGTGAACCAACCGTGAACTAATTCATAAACATTTCTATACAAAATTTTGCACATTTCTTCATGGATGTCACATGGTAATGATGTCCTTATTTCATAGTTGTGAGTCAAGTGGTGATTCAAACTATAAAGCTCCCTGCTAGAAATGGGCAATTCTAGATGGGTGATTCACGACCATGAACCCTATGTCATAGGCGTGAATCTAGATTTTTCAGCAAATAAGCATACAATAAGGCATTTAAAGAAAACCATATGCAAAGTCTCTAATGGTTGTTCCATCACAACCTTTTGTTATCAACATACTTCACAAACATGCATATATCATGCTATAACACCATCAAATCAATATACAAGCACATAAACATCACAATTGAACCTGTGAATCTCAAGAACTCATTTTATGTTCGTTAACTCCCACAACATGCATTAATGACATAATTTGCCTTTATAACATCTTTAGTTTTACCTCTTACAATCATAAAAGCCATCATAATTCAGTACTCCTGTTAATGCCTCTTTAGGAACATTTATTCATATCCGCTAATTTAGACTAAAGTCACGCGAGTTGTTAAATCGACTCGTCGGTTTGACTAAAGTCTAAATTTGGACTTTTAACGAAAAATAAGGAAAATAATGGCAATTAAGTATGAAAAATATCTAATAAAGTGTTCAAAATATTTTAAGATGTTAAATTTCGGTAAAGGACTAAATTGCAAATTTTGAAAAGTTTAGGGGTCAATTTGTAATTTACCGAAAATTGGAGGATTTAAATGGGATAATCATAATTAAATACATGATTGGGACATTAAACACAAAAGAAGGGGCTGGCCATACCAAGTGGCATACATTAAGTGGACAACTAACATACACCAAAGGAGATGAATGCATTAATGAAGATTTCTAGAATTTGGCTTAGGTGTCCCATAATTATGTAGCTTGTCTTTATTCTCTTAATTGTTCCTTCATATCTTCATATCTAGAATTTTCTATCTTTCAATTGCGTCCCATGTTTCTTGAAGCCCCATACACCAAGTGGCAAAGTTTAATAAGTTAATGAAGATACATGCATATAACATTAATTAGAGTTTCTAGAATGTGAGCTTAGGTGTCCCCATCCTTAATTGGTTTTTGTCATTTTCTCATCAATTGCTCATTCATCCTCTCTTATCCCTTTGAATCTAGAAATTCCTATCAATTATTTGTCTTCCACATTGCTTCTTGAATCACCAAACATCAAAGTAGGATGAACACATTAATTGAACAATAATGAAAGCTTCTAGATGAAGCTTAGGTGTCCCCCATTTTAATGACTTTTGTCATTTTGTTATTGATTGTTTCTTCCTCTTCCTTGTCCATTTTTCATTGAGGAAAATTAGGTTCTCCAAACCAGCCCAAGGTTTTCCCTTGGACAGTCATAACCAAACCTAGTTCTAAGAAGAGAAATTGAGAAAAAGAGAGAAAGACATGGGAAATTTTATTTTCATGCCTAAGAAAAGCTTAAAAGAGTAAGAAGAAAGAGAGAGATTAAGTTTATAAAGTTTTAATAATCTGTTTATGAACTTTAGGAACTCAAAGTGACAAGGATTTAGCTTAAAAGAGCAAAGGAAAGGAGAAAGAAAAGCAAAGAGAAAGAAAAGAGAAAAAAAGAGGTTTGTGCATAACCTAAGGAAATAGCCTATTTTAATTTTTTTTATTTGCATGATTTAATTATTTAGCATGTTTATGATTCTGAATTAATATTATTTGTGATGAAAAATCTTGGGGATGCATGTTTGCTAGACTTAGGATTTATTTTGATGAAAATTGAAGATAGTTCATGTATGTATTATGTGCTGGAAATTGATGAGCAGTGTTCACTTAAACTGTTATTACTTAATTTTGATGCATTCATACATATGCACACCACCACCGGGTCGAGAGGGTTTAGAACCACAGACTCTAGAATTTGAGATTCTTGTGACTAACCCATTAGGGCACAGTGTGAGGGTTAGCAAGGTGTTTAGGGGTTGCCCAGTTGAAATTCAAGGAAGGCAATTCCCAGCACTTTGATAGAATTACCATTCCATGAGTTTGATGTGATCTTGGGAATGGATTGGTTGGCTCGTTATGGAGTGGTAGTGGATTGTGGAAGAAGACAGATGATCATCAGAATTCCAAAACAAGATGAGATAGTGGTGATGGGTGAGGATAGAAGATACCCAGACAATATGATATCAGTATTGAAAGCTCAAAAACTCATTAGTAAGGGATGCGAAGCATACTTAGCATATGTGGTTGATATGGAAAAAGCAAGTCCGAAGTTGGTGGATATTCCTACTGTTAGTGAGTTCCCCGACGTATTTCCAGAGGAGTTGCCAGGATTACCACCAGATAGAGAAATTGAATTTGCTATCGATTTGGTACCCGACACCACCCCTATTTCCATTATACCATATAGGATGGCACCAGCAGAGTTGAAAGAGCTGAAGGTACAGTTGCAGGAGTTGTTAGATAAGGGTTTTATATGACCCAGTGTATCACCATGGGGTGCTCCAGTATTATTTTTCAAGAAGAAAGATGACACTCTTCGTCTTTGCATCGATTATAGGCAGCTTAATAAGGTGACTATTAAGAATAAATACCCACTGCCTAGGATTGATGACTTATTTGACCAATTGAAAGGTGCAGCCATAATTTCGAAGATAGATCTTCGATCGGGGTATCATCAACTGAAGATAAAAGAGTCAGATGTACCTAAGACGACATTCAGGACTCGTTATGGTCATTATGAGTTTCTAGTTATGCCCTTTGGATTGACGAATGCACCAGCAGCTTTTATGAACCTGATGAACCGAGTATTCAGGCCATACCTTGATCAATTTGTAGTAGTGTTTATTGATGACATTCTTGTCTACTCTAGAGACCGAGTAGAACATGATCAACATCTCAGAATAGTGCTGCAAACATTGAGGGAGAAGCAGTTGTATGCAAAGCTATCTAAGTGCGAGTTTTGGCTTGAAGCAGTCAGCTTTCTAGGTCATGTAATTTCAGCAGAAGGTATCCGAGTTGATCCTAGTAAAATTGAGGCTATTCTTAATTGGAAACCACCGCGAAATGTGACAGAAGTGAGAAGTTTCCTCGGATTAGCCGGATATTATAGGAGGTTCATGAAGGGATTTTCATCCTTAGCGACTCCTTTGACACAACTGCTACGAAAAGAGGTCCGTTTCGAGTGGACAGACAAATGTCAAGCAAGTTTTGATCGACTGAAGGCAATGCTAACTGAAGCACCAATTTTGACTCTGCCTACTCCAGGAAAAGACTTTGTTGTGTACAATGATGCTAGTCATAATGGATTAGGCTATGTTTTTATGCAAGAGGGAAAGGTGATTGCTTACGCCTCAAGATAACTTAAGCCTCATGAGCTTAACTATCCGACACATGATTTGGAGTTAGCTGCGATAGTTTTTGCTCTTAAGATCTGGAGACATTATCTGTATGGGGAAAGATGTTATATCTATACAGATCATAAAAGTCTTAAGTACCTTCCCTCACAAAAAGAGTTGAATATGAGACAACGAAGATGGTTGGAGTTGATTAAAGATTATGACTGTGTGATCGACTACCAGCCAGGAAAAGCTAATGTTGTTGCAGATGCACTAAGTAGGAAGATTTTAGCTGAGATGTGAATACAATCTACTTAGATGCAGAGGATCAAAGATGCTCAGAAGCAAGATGAAAAGTTAGTAGAGATAGTCGAGGCAGTGAAAAAGGGAGAAAACCCTAATTTTTCATTGACAGAGGATGGCACAGTGTACTTCAAGAATAGGATTTGTGTGCCTGGTGTAGAAGAGCTGAAGTTCAATATTTTAAAAGAAGCACATGAAACGGTATATACCATGCATCCAGGCGGGAACAAGATGTATCAAAATTTGAAAACTCAATATTGGTGGTCAGGGATGAAAAAGGATATCACTGAATATGTTACTATATAAAAAGGTAGTTTAACTTTTATGTTACATTTCTTTTATAAATGTAAAGTAAATAAATAGTGAATATTGGAAATGAAAAAAAAAATGTACGAGTGATTTTTCTTTATATATAACTTATATAATGATATTTTAATCAATGAAGTCAGTGTAGCACGCCCTCATTTGGGCACGAGCTGCTGGGGTGAAGAGGTGTTTCAGTTTTTGGTATCAGAGCACCAGGTTGGTGTTTCTGGATTTTGTGTAAAGCCCGGTTTGGGCAGTTTTGGGATTTTAAAATGATTTTCAAAAATAATTATAACATGTGTGTACCCACAATTAAGTATTAAGGTTGCTGCTTACTGATTAGGGCTATTAATTTACAAGATAGGTAGAGTATGGCTTCAGGGTCACGACATATTATGGCCGAAGGAGGCGAAAGTAATGAGCCTACTGAAACACAGGCTTCATCGTGACCCAGTCATCACCAAGCTATTGTATCTAGATCCAGTGCTAGCCTATCAAGAGGGTAGTTTATTATTGGCACAGGACAAACAGAGCTTATGAGGAACATGATAGATTTGCTACAAAAAGCACCACCACCGGGTCGAGAGGGTTTAGAACCATAAACCCTAGAATTTGAGATTACTGTGACTAACCCATTAGGGCACATTGTGAGGGTTAGCAAGGTGTTTAGGGGTTTCCCAGTTGCAATTCAAGGAAGGCAATTCCCAGCAGACTTGATAGAATTACCATTCCATGAGTTTGATGTGATATTGGGAATGGATTGGTTGGCTCGTTATGGAGTGGTAGTGGATTATGGAAGAAGACAGATGATCATCAGAATTCCATAACAAGATGAGATAGTGGTGATGGGTGAGGATAGAAGATACCTAGACAATGTGATATCAGTGTTGAAAGCTCTGATACCAAAAACTGAAACACCCCCTCACCCCAGCAGCTCGTGCCCGAATGAGGGTGTGCTACACTGACTTCATCGATTAAAATATCATTATATAAGTTATGTATATAAAGCAAAATCACTCGTACATTTTTTTTATTTCCAATATTCACTATTTATTTACTTTGCATTTACAAAAGAAGTATAACATAAAAGTTAAACTACCTTTTTATATAGTAACATGTTCTTTACAAAACATATTGATTATTTTACAAATACTATAAAATAAAATATACAACATAATATACAAAAGTTGTGTAACCCACGATGTGTGCAACAAGCTGCTTTACTGGATTAGGTCACCGTTGGCGTTGTCTACTATCTTCTATTTATTCTTTACTAAATCTAAGCTCTTGGCTTTATGGTGCATATAATATAAACTATTTTTAATGTCACATGTATTGTCATATAACAATTTATGATCAAATCATGCAAACATACATTTCATAATATTCTAGTATGCATAACATCAATTTATTGTATTTCATTTTGTTTAACATAATCAAATCATCATTCTCATGCAAATCATGGTATTCTAGCATGTATAGACATCAAATTATATTATTTTATCTCATACTTATTTATTTTATTACCACCTTATTGTATAACACTAAATCTTCTTTTTATCCATGCCACAATTCATAATTCCATTTTTATTTTCAATAATTCTTTTATGTTCCATAACTTCTTTATTTATGTTTTCATTTATGCCCAGGACACCTATGAACCACTGAATAGGATAACGGAGTTGTCATCCAGGAACTTAGGAGTGCCACCCGGGCAATATGATGAGCGCATATAAGTGTCATTACCGGCGTAGATAACCTTGCCATTACTGGCGTAGATAACCGTGCCATTATCGGCGTAGATAATCGTGCCATTACCGGCGTATATAACAGTGTCATTACCGGCGTAGATAACAGTGCCACTACCGGCGTAGATAATCGTGCCATTACCGGCATAGATAACAGTGCTATTATCGGAATAGATAACAGTGCCATTACCGACGTAGATAATCATACCATTAATGGATTTAATCATTTTCATCATACTCCCCCCCTATTTGGCATGCCAAACTATCCTAAGTTGGTTCTATTTAGGTGTTCTAGGCTTATACAATTTCATTAAAATTTATAACAATTAATTTCATACTTTTCATGTATGTAATATCTCAAAATAATCACATAATCACTCAATTAAAATAACATTTACATAATATAACAAAATTCTCATCATTTTACTCACTTCATTCCTCAATTCACATGCTGCCCTGTCACTGGCAGATTCTATTCTCTGTTTTGGACCTTAATTTTGGTCCTGTCCATTCTGAATTTAGTTACATGATCTTCATACAACTTTTAGATATGGATCTTAGATTTAATATGAAACTTGAATCAATTAATTCGGAGTTCTGTATCAAAAGATATGATAATATTAACAATAACTGGTCACTGATAATTCTGCCCAGAATTTTCTGGACAGATTCTAAGTCTAAACTTAATGATTTTTTATGGACAATTACAGACATATTCAGATATTATGGTCCAAATAAAAATTGTATCCCTATGTCTTAACTTTTAAACTGAATAAATAACACACAAATCTAAGCTCCATAACTCAATTTATAATAGTTTAAGTACTTACTGCTCATTACTAACAATTCTGCCTATAATTTCTAGACAGATTCTATATCCGAATGTTATGAATTATTCTGGATAATTACAGATATATTCAGGTTTTGTGGTCTAAATATAAAGTTATATCACTATGTCTTTTCTTTCAAACCCAACAAACAACATGCAAAACCGAGTTCCAGAAATTAAGTTATAACAGTTTAAGTCAACACTGCTCATCAATTTCCAGCACAGAATACATACATGAACTATCTTCAATTTTCATCAAAATAAATCCTAATTCTAGCAAACATGCATCCCTAAGATTTTTCATCACAA
Organism: Triadica sebifera; assembly: GCA_023653625.1. Classification (NCBI taxonomy): domain Eukaryota; kingdom Viridiplantae; phylum Streptophyta; class Magnoliopsida; order Malpighiales; family Euphorbiaceae; genus Triadica; species Triadica sebifera. The sequence continues at coordinate 20,223,066 of CM042897.1, forward strand.
ATAATATTAATTCAGAATCATAAACATGTCAAATAATTAATTTATGTAATAAAAAAAATTAAAATAGGCTATTGCCTTAGGTTATGTATAAACCTCTTTTTTTTCTCTTTTCTTTCTCTTTACTTCTCTTTCTCCTTTCCTTTGTTCCTTTGAGCTAGATCCCTGTCACTTTGAGTTCCTAAAGTTCATAAACAGATTATTAAAACTTTATAAACCTAATCTCTCTCTTTCTTCTTACTCTTTTAAGCTTTCTTAAGCATGAAAATGGAATTTCCCATGCCTTTTTCTCTCTTTTTCTCACTTTCTCTTCTTAGAACAAGGTTTGGTTATGGCTGTCCAAGGGAAAAATGTGGGCTGGTTTGGAGAACATAATTTTCCTTAATGAAAAATGGATAAGGAAGAGGAAGAAACAATCAATAACACAATGACAAAATTCATTAAAATGGGGGACACCTAAGCTTCATCTAGAAGCTTTCATTATTGTTCAATTAATGTGTTCATCTTACTTTGATGTATGGTGATTCAAGAAGCAACGTGGAAGACAAATAATTGATAGGAATTTCTAGATACAAAGAGATAAGAGAGGATGAATGAGCAATTGATGAGAAAATGACAAAAACCAATTAAGGATGGGGACACCTAAGCTCACATTCTAGAAACTTTAATTAATGTTATATACATGTATCTTCATTAACTTATTAAACTTTGCCACTTGGTGTATTGGGATTTAAGAAATGTGGGAGGCAATTGAAAGATAGAAAATTTTAGATATGAAGAGATGGAGGAACAATTAAGAGAATAAAGACAAGTTACATAATTATGGGACACCTAAGCCAAATTCTAGAAGTCTTCATTAATGCATTCATCTCCCTTGGTGTATGTTAATTGTCTACTTAATGTATGCCACTTGGTGTGGCCAGCCTCTTCCCATGTTTTTAATGTCCCAATCATGTATTTAATTTATGATTATCCCATTTAAATCCTCCAATTTTCGGTAAATTGCAAATTGACCCCTAAACTTTTCAAAATTTGCAATTTAGTCCTTTACCAAAATTTAACATCTTTAAAATATTTTGAACACTTTATTAGATATTTTCCATACTTAATTACTATTATTTTCATTATTTTTCGATAAAAGTCCAAATTTAGACTTTGGTCAAACCGACAAGTCGATTTAACAACTCGCGTAACTTTAGTCTAAATTAGCGGATATGACATTTATTGCATATAACTATTAAAGCATCATCAATGTTCATATCATTAAATTCATATGACATTTACTACAAAAATTACTTTCATAACAACCAACCATTGATAATTAAGAATTTATAAGCATTTAATGCACAACATGCCATATTTTGGGAATTTAAATGCATATGTTTACCTTTAATGGAGTCTCAAAAATTAATTTTTCCTCAAGCATATTTATCTTCTAAGTGGCTTTCATCGCCTCCTCCTCCAACTCCTATCACATGTAATATGCATCTATCAACTTTTATAACCCATAAATTTAAATTTTAAAAGCTTAAATAAGATAAACCTAATTTTAACTCGATTTACACATCCTTAACCTCAATTAGCTCTTCTCTAAACCATATTATAACCTTAATCAAGATTAAACATGGGTTTAAAACAATAAAAACTTATGAACAACCAAAACTCTAACCCATTTGGAAATGGGTCTCTACCATAAACATGTTATACATGAAAGAGACCATGAAAGCTTGTAAAAAATAAGGAGAAATTTGATTCCTTATCAAAATAAGGAAACACAACTGGGATGAGTGATTTGGGACTCATTTCTTCCTCTTTGAGTCTTTCTTTCAAGAACACAACATTTAAGGTCTATTAAACAAATAAGAACAAAATAATTAGTCTCTTGTATGAAGAACTTCGAGTTCTAGAGTTTACTTTTGAGTTTAGGTCATAAGAGGAAGAAAGAACAATTGTTGGAATTTTATATCTAACGATCCATCTTGAAACTAATATTTATGGGCATGACATATCAATCACAAACGTGAACATGGAACTCTACACTCTTCTCATGTTTTCTTGACTTTTTCCCTTAACTAAACTCTTAAACACACTTATAGCACCTTTAAACCATATTATTACTAGGATTTACTTAGCAGGCATTACAATCACCATCTTTAAATCTATCTTTGATCTTATAAAAGATTTTACCAATTCATTCTATGTATCAAACTTTTTTTGATTAATCCATCTATTATCATTTCATTAATAGACTTGTATATATCATCATAAATAAAAGAAGACAATTTATTTGTCACTATATTCTCAGTATAATATAATTGTACAAACTTTGGTCTTTCACTGTTCGGAGGCAACAATGAACCAATCAAGTGATGCTTTTGACCACATATTATAAATACATATGGACCTAGTTTTTTTGTTTATTTCATAATCAATTTTTTCTCCAGTAGAAGTCATAACAATCATAGGATTATAAATTCTTATATTTTCTTTAAATTTTGAAGAAACAGGCCCTCCTTGGTAATTTAATAAGTCATCAAGAAATAATGGAGTTTTTTTTTAAGCAAGGGTAGTTGTATTTTCCCTTTCCTAAAACAAATGGAATAAACAAATAGTGAAGTTTTTGATCTATTTTTAAGGCATTCATCTTAGCAATATAGCATATAACAATGCATGCATTCATTGTTTGGAATCCCTAAATCTGATTTTTCATGGTACGATCCTATGTAAAAGTAAAAGGCAAAGGCAAATTATAACTCAAAAAACTGATGAGGGTATAAATAAAAAAATATTGGGAGAGTGAAATTAAATTTTGAATTTACACTTGGGTTACAGGAGCAACTGAGGCTGAATTATTGACTGTAATTATAGTTGTTAATAACTATATGATGAAATATTAGCATCTTGGCTAAATGTGTTGAGCTATCTTATGTTCAAAGATTTAAGATTTTGATCTAATGACATATAAAACATGATTAGTATATTCCTAATTTTAATATTTTTTTCTAATGTTATTTTTAAATATCTGAATAAGTTTGCTCGTTATTAGCCTCCATAGGAATTGTTACATATTCTTCGCAAATAGGCTCAAAACGGTATTCATGTTTGAATGGTGCATTTGAAAAGACAGATAGTCTTAACTATGAACTCTTAATATGGAAAAAAAAACTATAATAAAATTGGAACAAAAAGAAATGAAATAACAATTAAAGAGGGAAACTAAATGCATTCAATTTAATATTTAATTTTATCGACGAGTGAAACATTGTAAATTACATAAAAGACAAACTTTTAATAAAGTGCATGTAGATAATGATAGATAAAAAAAAATGAAAAAAATCGTAAAAGAGGATTGTAGTAGCAACATCGACAGAATGTATTTTAAAAAAAATTGAATTTAATAACAATCAATATATTTTTAACAAAAATGTAATTGTAAAATAATTTTGAGATGCTATATATTTTATATCATTTAAAAGAACATTTTCAAGGGAAACATTGAGGAATATTAATTTTTTTATAATGCTAAATAATCAATTGAAACACTTAATAAAATGTAAAATTTAGTGTGGAGCTAATTTGATAGCATTAATCTAAAGTGTTAAAGGAGAGAGATTTTTTTTTTTTTTTGCTAACAATGACTTTTTTGTTTCGTATTTGTTTCCATATTATGACGTTTTAGAGGATTAAAAATTAGTTATTTTAATTTAAATTGTTTGTTGCTAGCCAATATTTAATTTATTTTACAATAAAGCATGAGAAAACTTTTGATTTTTAAACCATAAATAATATCAAATTTATTTATAAACAGCACATTTATTAGTGAGTTTGTAACACCCCCTTACCCCACCATAGTTCAGCAAGGTAAGTGAGTATTACCCGTCTTACTGTTTTATAAAATTAATGAAGTGAAGTAAACTTTTTTTTTTGAAAATTTTGTAGACATTGAAATAAAATTATTACAAGCATAATACTCAAAATCTTATTTATTTATAAAATATATTAATTTACACTCAAACTATGTCCTTTTACATAGTAACTCACATATTTAATACACATTATATGAAATAAAAACAATACTTTAATTTACAAAGTTTTTTAACAAAATATACCAAAAAAGAAAACCCAGAGCTTTTTGCTGCTTCCCTCCGGATACCCTTCTTCTTCTGACAGACTATTTTCTACGGCTACCCTTCTAAACCTGCGCAAGAGGAAACCACCCGCGCTAAGCTACTAGCTTAGTGGTGCTTCAATGATAAAAATTTTACATACATATATATTTTCTCACATATTAATTAACCATTTAATAAATAATGCATAAAATAAAAATTTCTATAAAATCAAATAAATTTCATTCAACATGTAATAGTAACAAATTTAATTCATGTAACACTTATCAAAATCACATACTTCAATATTAGTATTATTTTTTTTTTTTTGTGCCCATAACACCTATAACTGAACTATCTAATAGGAATAACGGGATTGTCATTCCCGGCTTTCATAATGTAGCGCCGAACGCTTTTATAATAATGTCATTACTGGCTTTTGTTATATTGTCATTACCAGCTTAATAATTTTGCGCCGAGCGCATTTATCAATTGTCATTACCGGCTTTCATATTTGGCACCGAGTGCCTAAATTCCCCTGATTGGAATGCCAAACTATTCCCTATTCTAGTTCTAGACTAGGTGTTTTTGGGCTTAACTATTTTTATATTAATTCACAATATTTTCAACTATCATAAGTATGCTTGTTTATTTTTGTTCTATATTCCCATTATTATTACAATAAAATCTCATATATAAATAATCTGTTAAACATTGATAATTACCATCAAAGTAAATATTTGCATTAATTATTACATATAATTAACATACCACATGCATAAGTCCAATACTTCACGTTTTATACCTATGGCAGAATTTGGACCTGTTTTTGGGCTTCATTTTTAGCCTATTTATAATTAGAATTTGGAGTTCTGGCCTTCTAACAATTTTTAGCTTATTGTCTTATCTTTCAGATGCATCAAAAATAACATAACTCCCAATTTTATATCAAAAGTTATGATTAATTCACTACTGCATCATCACAGAATTTTCTGCCCAGAATTTTTCTAGACAGATTCTAGGTTTAAACTTCGTGCATTTAACTGGGACAATCTAGACATAATTAGATATTATAGTCTAAATAAAAATTAAATCCCTGTGTCTTAGCTTTCATTTCCAACAAAGAACATACAAAACCGAGTTCCATAACTCAAGTTATCATCAAAATAGACAGAGCTGTTCCTGGAATTCTGTACCCGAGCCATCAATTGGCATCAATCCATATTTCAACCACATTCATCATTTGCAATCATTTTAATACTAAAATTTCCAGAATTACAAATACATTCATATGTCTCAATTATTTCACACCATTTGGTCCCATTACCATATATAATATCAAAAGTCACAACAAATCACATAACATCTCAAAAACACAAACATAACAAACCTTAATATATATTTTCATACTTATTAACAACATGCAAAATTTTTATCAATGAAGCACATACCTAATCAGCCTTGGTTCTTCCTTTAAACCTTCTTTTCCTTCCCTTATTAGCTAGCTTTCTCCTTGCCTTTGTCACCCTCTTGAGGGCCTCTCACTTGTTCACTTATTTTTCCTACACAATTATACCACATCTCAATTCCAACATTCAATTTCAATGTTTTTCATGTCTACATAATATTCTAATGCTCCTAATATGATTTACACCTTAATTAAGCTAAAATGTACTAAGGTTAAACTTCCTTCTTCATATGTCATGGCAGCCCAAAAACCATATCCTAGTTACCAATTCATTTTCTTCAATTCAACACTCAAATCATATTTTCCTTATCACCAATTGTTGTGTTTCCATATTAATTTCAATTTTCCCTAATTTCTTTAATTATGGAAGCCCCTTATTCATCCATTAACATCATATTTTCTTTAGTTTTTAAGCAATAAAACAATTATCTAACATCAAATATCATCAATTCAAAGTCCAATTACAGCTTCATCAACTAAACACAAACTTAATTTTTCTAAGTTCTATCTTGCAACCAATCCTAAATCTATCAAACCTAATCACATCTATCATCATCATGGGTCTCAAATAGAAGGAAAAAGGTTAAATTTAAGAAGAATAAACTCACCTTAAGAGTTCTCCAAGGTGGGCCGAAATTCCCCTACTCTTCTCCCTTTTTCTTCTTCTTTCTTCCTTCCTTCTTGCTCCTTTGGTACCTTTAATGGTAAGAACTCCTTAATTCCGATTTTTCCTCTCTCAAAACTAATTTCTTTTCATTATTAGCTTGCTGGAAATTGAAAGAAAAATGGAGGTTTAAGAGAGTGGAGGTGGACGGCAACAAGGATGGGAAAAGGAAAAAGAAGACTTAGATATTTTGGTGGAAGAATAAAGAATTCCTCTTTTTTTTTTTAGGTGAGTATTTGGTGGATCCATGCCTACATTAAGCTCTTCATCCATTGGTCCAAAATATAAATTAATTTTAATGAAATTTTAAACTTTAAGAAATTTTTTATTTGCCACATCTTTCTCCGTATTCACATTTTTTTCCCAAACAATTGCCATAATACCGATTTTGTCCATAGGAAGTTTTATTTTTTTTCTAATTCTACCCCAAATATTTTTAATTCCAAAATAATAATACCCTTAATTATTTTCTCTTATTATTAGTCATTTTTTTTTGTTTAAATTTAGACTCTGATTGAACCAGTGGACCCCACTACGGTCACGCGCAATCGGGGTTTATATCACTGAATGTTACAATTCTCCCCCCCTTAAGAAAATTTCGTCCTCGAAATTTACCTGATTAGGTGGAGCTGAATAACTGAGGATGTTGAGTTCTCATCATTTCTTTACTCTCCCAGGTGGCTTCTTCTACTGCATGATTGCGCCATATGACCTTTACCAGTGGTACCTTCTTATTCCGTAGTTCCTTGACTTCTCGAGCTATGATTTTCACTGGCTCCTCACCATATGTCAAGTCTGGTTGTACCTCTATTGATTCCACAGGTATTACATGTGTCGGATCCGATCTATATCTTCTTAACATTGAGACATGAAACACATTGTGTATCTTATCCAATTCTGGTGGTAAGGCCAACCTGTAAGCCATTGGACCCACACGTTCAAGTATTTCGTATGGTCCAATAAATCTAGGACTCAGTTTCCTCCTTTTACCAAAACGCAATACTTTTTTCCAAGGTGAGACTTTCAAAAATACATTGTCTCCGACAGCATACTCAATGTCCTTCCTTTTCAAATCGGCATAGGATTTTTGTCGATCAGTTGCAGCTTTTAATCGATCTTGGATTAATTTCACCTTTTCCTCTGTCTGTTGCACTAATTCTGGCCCCATAAATTTCTTTTCACCAAGTTCTATCCAACATAATGGTGTCCTACATCTCCTTCAATACAAAGCTTCGTATGGTGCCATGCCGAGACTAGTTTGATAGCTGTTGTTGTATGCAAATTCCATCAATGGTAAATGTTTATCCCAACTACCCTCAAAATCAATTACACAGATTCTCAGCATATCTTCCAACAATTGAATCACTCGTTCGGATTGCCCATCTGTTTGTGGGTGAAATGCTGTACTAAAAGCAAGTCGGGTCCCCAATGCTTGCTGTAGACTTTTCCAAAATTTTGATGTGAACCGTGGGTCTCGATCAGAAATAATAGATACTGGCACCCCATGTAGTCGAATTATCTCATTGACATATAATTCTGCTAACCGGCTCAATGAATAATCCATCCGAACTGGCAGAAAGTGAGCCGACTTGGTAAGCCTGTCAACAATTATCCATACTGTATCATGCTTCTTTTGTGTCAAAGGCAACCCAGATAAAAAATCCATTGTAATTCTTTCCCACTTCCATTCTGGAATTGCAATAGGCTGCAACAATCCAGATGGTACCTGGTGTTCTGCTTTCACTTGTTGGCATGTCAAGCATCTTGTAGTATATTCCACTATATCCTTCTTCATTCCTGGCCACCAATAATGAGTCTTCAGGTTCTGATACATTTTATTGCTCCCTGGATGCATGGAATAAGTTGTATTATGTGCCTCTTTTAGAATTATTTGCTTTAATCCGCTATCATTTGGCACGCACAATCTTCCTCTGTAACTTATGCTTCCATCATCTTCAACCTTAAATTCAGGTCTCTCCCCATTTTTCACTGCCTCAGCAATTATCATCAATTTTTGATCTTCCTTCTGAGCTTTTCTCACTTGTTGCCTTAAAGTAGGTTGGACCCGTAACTCTGCCAAAATAAATTGTGAGTCTAATTTTTTTCAATTTTACTATTACTTTCTATATATTATTTTATAATTGAGGAAAATTTAAACTATACCTGCCAGTGTTTTTCTACTTAAGGCATCCGCTACTACATTGGCTTTGTCTGGCTGATAGTCAATAATACAATTATAATCCTTGATTAACTACAACCAGCGTCTTTGCCTTAAGTTCAATTCCTTTTGTGTGGGCAAATATTTGAGGCTCTTATGATCCGTATATATGTAGCACCGCTCGCCATACAAATAATGTCGCCAAATTTTCAAAGCAAACACTATTGCTGCCAACTCCAAATCATGAGTAGGGTAATTTAGCTCATGAGGTTTCAGTTGCCTAGATGCATAAGCAACTACTTTACCCTCTTGCATTAATACACAACCTAGCCCATTATGAGAGGCATCACTGTATATCACAAAATCTTTCCCTAGTGTAGGTTGGGTCAAAACAGGTGCTTCGGTTAATATGGCTTTTAATTTCTCAAAGCTTGCCTGGCACCGATCTGTCCACTCAAACTTAGTTTCTTTTCTGAGCAACTTAGTAATTGGTGCAGCTATGCTTGAAAATTCCTTCACAAACCTTCTATAGTAGCCAGCTAATCCAAGGAAACTTCGGACTTCTGTTACATTGCGAGGTGGCTTCCAACTGAGAATTGCTTCTATTTTGTTAGGATCAACCCGGATTCCTTCAACTGAAATAATATGCCCTAAGAATCCCACTTCTTCCAACCAGAACTCATATTTTGACAGCTTTGCATACAATTGATTTTCCCTCAAAGTCTGCAGTACTATTCTGAGATGTCTGTCATGTTCTCCCTTGTCCCTCGAATACACCAAAATATCATCTATAAAAACTACCACAAACTGATCAAGATAAGGCCTAAAAATTCTGTTCATCATATCCATAAAGGCAGCTGGTGCATTCGTTAAGCCAAATGGCATAACTAGAAACTCATAGTGGCCATATCGAGTTCTGAAGGCTGTTTTAGATACATCTGATTCTTTGATTTTCAGTTGGTGGTACCCGGATCTGAGATCAATCTTAGAGAATACTCCTGCTCCCTTCAATTGATCAAACAAATCATCAATTCTAGGTAGTGGGTATTTATTTTTAATTGTCACCTTGTTCAATTGTCGGTAATCAATACATAACCGAAGGGTGCCATCCTTCTTTTTCACAAACAACACCGGAGCACCCCATGGTGACACACTGGGCCTTATGAACCCTTTGTCGAGCAATTCCTGCAATTGAACCTTTAACTCTCTCAATTCTGCAGGTGCCATTCTATAAAGAGTAATTGATATCGGGGTTGTACCAGGAATCACATCAATAGCAAATTCTATCTCCCTATCTGGTGGTAACCCCGACAAATCTTCAGGAAATACATCTGAAAACTCACACACTGTAGGGATGTCCTTGAGTTCTGGGCTCCCCTTCCTGGTATCTATCACATGGGCCAAATATGCCTCACATCCCTTCCTAATATATTTTCGAGCTTTTAATGCTGAAATAACACTGGTCAAACATGTTTGGCCTACAGCTTGAATGATGGTGTCATCTTGCCCGGGAATTTTAAGTACAACTTTTCTAGATCGGCAGTCGACTATAGCTCCATGCTTTGTCAACCAATCCATACCCAGAATAGCATCAAATTCATGAAAAGGTAGTTCTATTAAGTCTGCTGGAAATTCTCTACCCTGAATAATTATTGAAATGTTTCTATAAATCTTATTCACTTTCACATTATGTCCCAGCGGATTGGTCACAACTATCTCATATTCTAAGGTCTCAGGTATCATGTTCCCTTGTCTAAGTGCAGCTGTACTTATGTATGAATGCGTGGAACCAGGATCTATCAAAGCATGTAAATCAAAATCAAATAAAGATAATTTACCAACTATGACGTCTGGTGCATCCTGGTCTTCACGAGCTCTCATCACATATGCCCGAGCTGGGGTCCTACTACCTCCGGGTCTGTCAACTGTCTCTGATACCCCCTGACTCTGTTCGGTACGACCACCTCTAAACTGGCTTCGACCTCTACCACGGCTCTGTACCGGTGTCATAGTCTGTGCTGGTGCCATACTACCTGTACCGAGTCTGGGACAATCTTTCTTCATATGGTCAGTAGCTCCACATCTCATACATGCCCCAGTTAACCACCAACACTCTCCTGTATGAGCTTTACCACAATGCTGACACAAAGTCGGAGCTGGTCTCTTGGGAAATGATGCTGGTGAACTAGCAGATGATGCCACATGTCTAAATTGCTGACCCCGCCTATCAGAAAATGTCTGTCTAGCCACCCTTGACTGAAATGGTCTGGGTACTATTCGTCCTTTCCTACCCGATGTCTGAGCCACATTAGCTGTTGACTTCTTATAATGCTCTTCTGTCTTCAGCTTTTTCCTTCTTTCAACACTAATAGCAGAGGAAACTAGCGTAGCAAAATCTGTATGCTGGTGGGAAGCCACTAAATACCCAATCTCCTCATTGAGACCGTCTTCAAATCTATGACATTTATCAGTTTCATCTCCAATAATCCCAGTAGCATACTTGCTCAACCTGGTGAACTCCATCTCATACTCAGCTACTGTCATACCCCTCTGCCTCAAATTCAGGAATTCTCGCTTTTTCTCATCAACATAGATTCTTGGCACGTATTTCTTTTTAAACTCTGTTACAAAGAAATCCCATGTCTGAGGGGTCAGAGTCTGAAGTTTTGCTAATAACAATTTCCACCAGTCATAGGCATGCTCTTGAAGGAGAGATACTGCATATCTAACCTTGTACTCCTCTGGACATTGCAGCTCTTCAAAAACCCTTTCTGTCTTTTCCAACCAAAATTCTGCTGCTGCTGGTTCATCCTCTTTCTTACCCATAAAATCTGTAGCCCCGTATTTTCTTAATTTATCAATATGGGGTTTCGGTTGAGGTGGGAGAGGTGGTGGAGCTGGTGGAGCTGGTGGCGGCACAACTTGTGCTATCTGCTGTAACAAAGTAGCCATTTGTTGCATAAGGGGTACCTGACCCGCGTTAACCTGTTCTTCAGCATGTTGTGGAGCTATAACGCTAGGCTCTGAGGCTCTAATTGATGCTGACTGTCTATGAGCAGCCGAGTCAGCTATACTATCACCCTCCTGTTCTTCACGATTTTGTCTTGATTTCGAATCCATTAAAACCTATATTGTCAGAAGAAGGGTCCCTTATTAGAATATAGCAGCTTAAAAACAATGCAAATGCTAAAAACATGCATTTATCTTCCCATACCCACTAAGTAAGAACCATATAAACCTATGGCTTTGATACCAAAAATTGTAACACCCCCTTACCCCACCATAGTTCAGCAAGGTAAGTGAGTATTACCCGTCTTACTGTTTTATAAAATTAATGAAGTGAAGTAAACTTTTTTTTTTTTTTGAAAATTTTGTAGACATTGAAATAAAATTATTACAAGCATAATACTCAAAATCTTATTTATTTATAAAATATATTAATTTACACTCAAACTATGTCCTTTTACATAGTAACTCACATATTTAATACACATTATATGAAATAAAAACAATACTTTAATTTACAAAGTTTTTTAACAAAATATACCAAAAAAGAAAACCCAGAGCTTTTTGCTGCTTCCCTCCGGATACCCTTTTTCTTCTTACAGACTATTTTCTACGGCTACCCTTCTAAACCTGCGCGAGAGGAAACCACCCGCGCTAAGCTACTAGCTTAGTGGTGCTTCAATGATAAAAATTTTACATACATATATATTTTCTCACATATTAATTAACCATTTAATAAATAATGCATAAAATAAAAATTTCTATAAAATCAAATAAATTTCATTCAACATGTAATAGTAACAAATTTATTTCATGTAACACTTATCAAAATCACATACTTCAATATTAGTATTATTTTTTTTTTTGTGCCCATAACACCTATAACTGAACTATCTAATAGGAATAACGGGATTGCCATTCCGGGCTTTCATAATGTAGCGTCGAACGCTTTTATAATAATGTCATTACTGGCTTTTGTTATATTGCCATTACCAGCTTAATAATTTTGCGCTGAGCGCATTTATCAATTGTCATTACCGGCTTTCATATTTGGCACCGAGTGCCTAAATTCCCTTGATTGGCATGCCAAACTATTCCCTATTCTAGTTCTAGACTAGGTGTTTTTGGGCTTAACTATTTTTATATTAATTCACAATATTTTCAACTATCATAAGTATGCTTGTTTATTTTTGTTCTATATTCCCATTATTATTACAATAAAATATCATATATAAATAATCTGTTAAACATTGATAATTACCATCAAAGTAAATATTTGCATTAATTATTACATATAATTAACATACCACATGCATAAGTCCAACACTTCACGTTTTATACCTATGGCAGAATTTGGACCTGTTTTTGGGTTTCATTTTTAGCCTATTTATAATTATAATTTGGAGTTCTGGCCTTCTAACAATTTTTATCTTATTGTCTTATCTTTCAGATGCATCAAAAATCACATAACTCCCAATTTTATATCAAAAGTTATGATTAATTCACTACTGCATCATCACAGAATTTTTTGCCCAGAATTTTTCTGGACAGATTCTAGGTTTAAACTTCGTGCATTTAACTGGGAAAATCTAGACATAATTAGATATTATAGTCTAAATAAAAATTAAAGCCCTGTGTCTTAGCTTTCATTTCCAACAAAGAACATACAAAACTGAGTTCCATAACTCAAGTTATCATCAAAATAGACAGAGCTGTTCCTAGAATTCTGTACCCGAGCCATCAATTGGCATCAATCCATATTTCAACCACATTCATCATTTGCAATCATTTTAATACTAAAATTTCCAGAATTACAAATACATTCATATGTCTCAATTATTTCACACCATTTGGTCCCATTGCCATATATAATATCAAAAGTCACAACAAATCACATAACATCTCAAAAACACAAACATAACAAACCTTAATATATATTTCCATACTTATTAACAACATGCAAAATTTTTATCAATGAAGCACATACCTAATCAGCCTTGGTTCTTCCTTTAAACCTTCTTTTCCTTCCCTTATTAGCTAGCTTTCTCCTTGCCTTTGTCACCCTCTTGAGGGCCTCTCCCTTGTTCACTTATTTTTCCTACACAATTATACTACATCTCAATTCCAACATCCAATTTCAATGTTTTTCATGTCTACATAATATTATAATGCTCCTAATATGATTTACACCTTAATTGAGCTAAAATGTACTAAGGTTAAACTTCCTTCTTCATATGTCATGGCTGCCCAAAAACCATATCCTAGTTACCAATTCATTTTCTTCAATTCAACACTCAAATCATATTTTCCTTATCACCAATTGTTGTGTTTCCATATTAATTTCAATTTTCCCTAATTTCTTTAATTATGGCAGCCCCTTATTCATCCATTAACATCATATTTTCTTTAGTTTTTAAGCAATAAAACAATTATCTAACATCAAATATCATCAATTCAAAGTTCAATTACAGCTTCATCAACTAAACACAAACTTAATTTTTCTAAGTTCTATCTTGCAACCAATCCTAAATCTATCAAACCTAATCACATCTATCATCATCATGGGTCTCAAATAGAAGGAAAAAGGTTAAATTTAAGAAGAATAAACTCACCTTAAGAGTTCTCCAAGGTGGGCCGAAATTCCCCTACTCTTCTCCCTTTTTCTTCTTCTTTCTTCCTTCCTTCTTGCTCCTTTGGTACCTTTAATGGTAAGAACTCCTTAATTCCGATTTTTCCTCTCTCAAAACTAATTTCTTTTCATTATTAGCTTGCAGGAAATTGAAAGAAAAATGGAGGTTTAAGAGAGTGGAGGTGGACGGCAACAAGGATGGGAAAAGGAAAAAGAAGACTTAGATATTTTGGTGGAAGAATAAAGAATTCCTCTTTTTTTTTAGGTGAGTATTTGGTGGATCCATGCCTACATTAAGCTCTTCATCCATTGGTCCAAAATATAAATTAATTTTAATGAAATTTTAAACTTTAAGAAATTTTTTATTTGCCACATCTTTCTCCATATTCACATTTTTTTCCCAAACAATTGCCATAATACCGATTTTGTCCATAGGAAGTTTTATTTTTTTCTAATTCTACCCCATATCTTTTTAATTCCAAAATAATAATACCCTTAATTATTTTCTCTTATTATTAGTCTTTTTTTTTGTTTAAATTTAGACTCTGATTGAATCAGTGGACCCCACTACGGTCACGCGCAATCGGGGCCTAAATCACTGAATGTTACAGAGTTAATTGAAAAATGCTCTATAAACTGATTTACTGATTTAGAAAGAGCCTTTATTTTAAATTTTTTTAATATTTAATTTTTTTGTGGATAATATTTGTTAAAATTATTAATGTAAGTAACAAATAGTAGATTTATAACCAGATAATTAGTAAACCAAATTAAAATATTTAATTTATGAAAATCATCTTCATTGGATTGGATTGGATGCTCTAGAAAACATTAAAAATATGTATTTAAATGCATTAAAAATATGTCAATTATATTAAAAGAAAAATGGATTTAATAACTATTTAGTTTTCCCATTTTTACCTTTTAGAAGGCTTGATTGGTTATTATAGTTTAGATTGTTGTTTGGTAGACAATATCTAATTTATTTTACATCAAAATATTATGAAGCTCTAATTTTTAAAATCATGGTTAAAGTTAAATTTATCTACAAACATTGTATGAATTGTAATTATTGATGGAATTTATTATTAAGTTAATAGAAAAAGTTAATGTAAACTAATTGACCAATTTGCAAAGATTTGGTATGGTCCAAAGTAATCATAGCTACCACATTTTTTGCCTCTGAAGCATTGTTCATACATATCCCAATATTATATAACAGAAATCTAGTTACAGTGCTATCCTCATATGGGCAATACAAAGTGCATGTACGAACCATACTTTGGAGGCAAATTTGGTATAGGACAGTCATATGCCACTGTAAGCAGGCCTATTTGGTCTAAGACAGCATCGAGTATAGTGTTAAAGAGTATTTGAATGGTAAACATCTATAAACAATAACAATTAAAAAAAGTCAGGGACTATTCAGAAAAAATTTGAATGAAAACATTAGAAATCACCAAATATAATGTTAATTATGCAGTATCGGCTCGCTTCATTATAAATTATATCATAGCAAAAAAAAAATACATGCTTAATTTATGTTATTTTTTTTAGTTAAGATAACTATCGATCATATAAATTATACTATATCAATAATTTTACATTACACTTTATAGGTAAAATTGATATAAAATTATTTAATATAAAATCAGTATAAAAAAATAGACATTATCTTTTGTGCCATTTTTTTAGTTAATTTATAATAATTGGGAACAAAAGACATTTAAAAAACAAGATAGCAACGTCCATCTAAACATGCATGCCAAACCATATAATAACATGAAAATAATAGCACATTAAAATTTTCAGGAAAACGAATAGTAGATAAATTCATTATCTTAGAACATAAAGGTTAAAAACAAATACAAATAAAATATTTAAGACCTAATAAAGTTAAGATATTACGAATCAGTGAGCATAGAAGAATTCAGAATGAGAAGAGTTGAAGGTAAAGATACATGTTGGAGACTATTTGTATTTATAAAAGGTAGAAAAGATAGAGGGGTCTAAAAAGTAAATTTAATTGTTGTAAAAGTGTGGTTTAGTGAGCCAAACTTAATGACATTGTCATAAAAATATTTAGGCGGATTTGACACAGTACAAAAAGATATGCGCATAACAATTTTTTTAAAAATAATCAACCAATAAAAACACTATAAATTCAAAATATATTTATATATATATATATATAAATAACTATTAATAAAAACAAAGTAACCTAAGATTCAGCATATTAACTTTCTTTAATGCAATAGATTTTCTCACCAAACATTCAAAAGAAAGTACAACCTAATTTAAGAGGTGTCAATGAATCAATTGTTAGATGTATCAAAGCAATGTCCATACTATCAACTATACGATGAAGAAGAAAACAACCAGTAGAAGTTCTGTAACAATAAAAATAAACTCAAATAGAATACAAAACAATCACATAATGGAGACAAAAAAAAAAAGCCTAAATATCATTTTGAAAGGCCAATCAAACAATCAATAAATTCAACCATCGCTCATAAGTTGTTAGCCCAAAGTTTTTGAAAAATAAAGCCCAAAACAAAGAAAAAAAACATCAGTTACAATAAAAACAACAAAAAACAAATTTTAAAAAAACAATATGCAGTTAAAATGAAATTTTGCATAGTATATAACACAAGGGAATAAAAAAGTATAAAACATAAAAAAATTCTCTAAATAATTAAGATAAATGGGAAAGTAAAATACCAAACTTGTAAAAGAAACAAATTTTTTATAACCCTTTTGACAATAGAAAATGAAATGCCACATAATATTCGAAGGTCAGTCATGATACAGAAGTAAAAGCACAGCAGTAAAGACAGGTTTAAAATCATTATATAAAAAAAAAAGAATAATAGACACAATTGTTGCCTAGTTAATTAACCAAAAAGGAAGGGTTTAATTGGTTAGTAAATAAAATTTATTAACTTTAAGGTACGAAATAAAATTAATATAGTAAGGAATGATAGATATCACATACAAGATTTATAGAGGTTCGGGTATTAACAAATCTCATTCCTCTCCTCAATCTCGATTGGGTGTTTTACTAACATTCTAAGTGTTTTTCAATGGCTTCACACAAAAATCAATTCCTTGTGTTTAATGGCTCATACAATAAGCACTTACAAGTGTTTCACTCTTAACCTGAAATATTCAAACTCACTTTTGAGTAATTTGTTACAATGAAAACACTCATCAATCTACAATGCTCAAAAATTATGAGCAATTAGGTTTTTACAAGTAATAGAGGTTTGTTGAGAGAAATAATTAATGCATAAGGCTGTAACAAGATTAATGTTTTAAAGTAATTGTTGTTCTTCTTTTGAGATTCATAACTGGCTTCCATTTATACTCCCTCTGTGAATTATAGTCGTTTAGCTGCATTTAATGAGAAAGTAGTTGTTGAACCAAATTTTAACTTCTCTCCTAACATGTTTCTCTATCCTCATTCATGGGCATGATTATATGCATCACAGTTGTAAATGTTCTTCCAGGCCATGATCCAAGTGGTGACTTTGGCTATGAAGCTCTCTAGAAGAATTTAAAATGCTTTCTCACAGGCGTTATTGATATTTTCACGGGTGTGAATATTTTTCTAAGCCGTGGTCCAAATGGTATCTCTAGTTGTGAAGCTCTTTGGAAGAATTGGCATGTTTCATCGCAGGCATGAATACAGTTTCACAAGCGTGACTGTATGATCATTCACGGTTGGTATGATCCTTCATGGCTGTGAACTTTGAATGGTGGAAAGTTGGCACTTAGCTATATTCACAGGCATGACTTTGCTATTTTTTTTATTTTAATCTTCATAAGTACTCTTTCAATATGGCTTCATGTTCTAATCAAGATATATTCTATTTAACACACTTTAGAACAAAAATATTGTTAAATACATTATTGTTATTTTATTTGTTAACATCAAAATGACAGAAATACCCATCAAGGTTCAACAATCTCCCCCTTTTTGATGGTGACAAATAATCTAGCAATATGTGTTTTTGAGAAGTCTCCTCCTCAAAAGGTGCTTAAGATAAATTAATGAAGTGCAAGATTTGAAAGACATATAGCAAAGTTATTTGCTAACTAGTTAAGTATATACAAGGTATATCCTAAGTATATCTCATCACTTAACACATACATAACAAGAATATTCAAGGTATGTGTGGGATATATGTTAAGTATATCTTTTATATTAATCTTGCAAAGTACATCTGAGGTTGATGTGAGGTATATGTTATGCATATTATCAGTTAAATTTTTTTTTTACATATTCCACACATTGCATAATAACATATATCTACTAACAACATATACTAACCACACAATTGCATATATTGTTAGGTTATCCCCCTTTTATCATCAACAAAACTAAACAAAAAAATGAATTGATAATAAGATAATTGTATTAAAAAAAAAGGAGAATGATTACAAAGATTCAAAAACATAAAATAAAGTCCTATAACATTAAAAATAAATCTACTATATGAAACCTAGGACTCTTGTTAGGCTTCAAGCCTGATAGATCATCCCTAAGGCGTGCTACCTCCGACTTGAGGCTATCCATACGAGACTCCATAAAGTCTTTGAGGTTTTCCAACCTCTAATAGATGGAAGCCTACATTATGTCAAAATGAGTTGCTAAAAGATTAGCAACCTGCTACGCCAAGCTAGGTGTGGTAGAAGCCGATGGCTGACCAACATTTTCTGCTACTATCGATTTCGATGTCTCATCACGGGATCATTTCCTGTGCTGGACAAACTAGAGACCAGCTTTGAAGGCATCAGAATCATAATCTTCCAAATCTATTTCACCAGCTAGAGTGGTGAAGCAGCATTAGATATTATCTTCATGAATAATATGGACAACTACTCCCCTCTTGATAAAGGACTCGACATTGAGTCGATCTCTTAGATGAGCTGGAATAAGAGTATAAATGTGCTCATCGAGATTCAGTTATCCTAGCTCAATGGCATTGTGAGTTATATACCCGTCAATCAAAATATCTCCCGATGGCTTCGTTGCAATGGAAATGAGATGATTTGCAAACCATCGAGACAAAGCTATGGATAATCCTAATTTTTCAATAAGAAGAGCTCTAATTTTTTGATTGCCCTGTTACTATCTCTTCTACCAAAAATACTATAAATTAGGACCTATGTAAATACTTATACACAGGAGACCGGAGGTGGGTGCTCTTTGTTTTCTTCACATCCCAGCTACACTCTATGCTGAAATGTGTCCAAGTTTGAGGAGCATAAAATTTGACTTCACTCTCATTGAGAATGCTATCAGAGGAAAGCTTGAAAATAGTGCCAAACTCCGCTACTCTTAGAGTGTTCAGATGCTTACAGAGCTAGAATTTGACAATGCCAATGGGAGAGACTTGCAATGTGCTAAGGAACTCAAGAGTTGGTTCCCATAGCGTTCACTGATAAATGTCTATGAACTCTTTGAGATGACAAGCTAGAAACTGTTCAATCATGCTTATCTTAAGACCAAAAGTCTTGACATAATTCCACTCGAAGGATCGAGACGAGATTAAAGGTCTTTTCTTGAGAATGACATATCTCGGATGGCAATTCTTCATAATGACGTTGAGAAAATAATCGGTGTGGCATCTTAGAGCATGTTATTTCTTCTTTGTGCCTTTGGAAGAACTTGCTTCAATTTTGATAAAGCTTTAATAAAGGATTGGAGAAGAAATTTTGCAGAGTAAATTGAAAAAACCTTGAGATAAGTTGAGATTCTAATAAGAGAGAGATGTTTGAAAGGGTTTTATAAAAGGAAATGAATGTTAGGAGGCCAAAATTTGTGTGAAATGTTGAATGAGGGTGATAAATGAGAGAATTTGTAGAGTTGAAAATGAGAAAACAGTAGAAATTTTGTTTTACAGTCGATAGATTCACGGCTATGAATACTCAATCACGGACATTAATAATCATGGTCACGGTTTGTTGAAGAGGTGCTCTAGCCGTGAAAAAGGAAATGAATTAAGTCACGGTCATGACAATAAATAGTAATGGGCATGACCTAGGATTTTCATAGAAATGATAGAAATAGTTCTGGTCATGAAAGATTAAGCTTCACTATCTCTAATTGTGAGTCAAGGCGTAAAACAAAGCGTGAATGGTTCTGGGTTATTTGCTGTCAATATTCACGGTCGTGATGCCTTGTCACGGGTGTGAATCAGTCTTTTCACGGGAATGATAGATATTGTCACGGACATGAAACTTAGTTTTCACTGCTTCTTCCTGTGAAGCATGTCGTGAATTAAAGTGTGAACACTTCTGGAACTATTTGTTATTTACTTCATGATCGTGAATATATGTCACGAGCATGAATCACCTCAAATCTTAAAAAATAAAATTAAGTCTAAAATAAGACTAGATGATTTCTAAAGAAGTTTCTATGCCCTTAAATATATATTTTCATCATGTAAACCACTTCATATTATAAAATTAGTTAAGTAAAAAGCATCATATGAAGGAAATAACATTTAACGTTAATGATTCATCATACAATTGGAAAGAAAATAATTAAGAAAAAGTTGATCCATCAAGCATACGAAGTTTTCTTCTTATGAAACAAAAACTTTCCTTATTAAGAGATTTGGTAAGAATGTCTGCCAATTGATTGTTTGTATTAATGAATTCTAACAAAACATATTCATTTTGAACATGATCCCTAAGAAAGTTATGTCTAATGTCAATATATTTACTTTTAAAGTGTTGAATAGGATTCTTAGATAGGTTGATGGCACTTGTGTTGTGACATTTGATGGGTACATGGTCCAAACTATGACCATAATTCTTTAGTTGTTGTCTTATCTATAGGATTTGAGTGCAACAATATCCTACTGCCATATATTCAGCTTTAGTGGTAGATAAGGCAATTGAAACTTGTTTCTTGCTAAACAAAGAAACTAGGCATTCACTAATAAAGTGACAAGTGCCTGAAGTACTCTTTCTATCCAAAAGACAATCGGTATAATCTGCATCCAAATATCCTATGATATTAAAAGATGAATTTCTAGGATACCATAAGCCTAGATGCATTGTGCCATGTAAATATTTTAAAATTCTTTTTACAACATTCAAATCTGATTCCTTAGGACAAGATTGAAATATAGCACATAAGCATACACTATACATTATATCAGGTTTAGAGACAGTAAGATATAAAAGTGATCTGATCATACTTCTATAGATCTTTTCATTAATGCTCTTACCCTTTTCATATTTGTCCAATTTTGTTGATGTGCTCATAGGAGTATTAGCATTTTTGCATCATTCCATTCCAAATTTCTTGATTAACTATTTGGAGTACTTGGATTGGTTAATGAATATGCCCTCACTATTTTGCTTAATTTGTAGACCAAGGAAGAACTTAAGTTCACCCATCATGCTCATTTCAAATTCCCTAGTCATACACTTAGTAAATTCTTGACAAAGTAATTCATTAGTAAACCCAAATATGATGTCATCAACATAAATTTGGACAATTAAAATATCATGCTTATACCTTTTAATAAATAAAGTTGTGTCAACATGTCCTTTTGAAAAATTATTTTCTAAAATAAAAGAACTTAGTCTTTCATACCAAGCTCTTAGAGCATGTTTTAATCCATACAAACATGATTAGGCAAATTATGGCTGTCAAAACCTGGAGGTTGTTCTACATAAACTTCCTCTTCTATAAAGCCATTTAAAAAGGCACTTTTGACATCCATTTGAAAGAGTTTAAAGTTCATATGGCATGCAAATGCTAAAAGTATTCTTATGGCTTTTAATCTAGCTAACGGAGCATAGGTTTCATCATAATCTATACCTTCTTTTTTATTATAACCATTTGCAACCAACCTAGCTTTATTCCAGGTTATTGAACCTTGTTCGTCTAACTTATTTCTAAACACCCATTTACTACCAATGATTTGATAGTTTTTGGGTCTAGGAACCAAGGTCCAAACTTTGCTTCTCTCGAATAGGTTGAGTTCCTTTTGCATAGAAATCACCAAACTTTCACATTAAGAGCCTCATCAATATTTTTAGGCTCAATTTGAGAGACAAAAGCAAGGTTAGAATTTAAAAGTTTGAGATGAGATATAGTGCTTACATCCTTAGTAGGATCACCAATGATTTATTCCTTAGGATGATTCTTTGTCATTTTTCATTCCTTTAGAAGCTCTTGCTTGCCTTGCTCTTGAGCTAATTGAGGTAGAGATACATCTTGTTGTTGTTTTTCTTGATCATCATCAACTTTCTCATGATCAAGATCAAGTTTCTCCATTGTACCTAAATATCATTAAGAACACTACCTTTCACAAGATCAAGCTT
The DNA here is from genome assembly GCA_023653625.1 of Triadica sebifera. Classification (NCBI taxonomy): domain Eukaryota; kingdom Viridiplantae; phylum Streptophyta; class Magnoliopsida; order Malpighiales; family Euphorbiaceae; genus Triadica; species Triadica sebifera. The sequence goes on from CM042897.1 coordinate 20,245,443, forward strand.
ACTGGATTAATCAAAAACAATATGCGTAGACTCCTCAACAATTAAAGATCTTTTATTAAAGACACTATAAGTTTTGCTAGTTGTAGAATATCCTAAGAAGATATCCTCATTGGATTTAGAGGCAAATTTTTCAAGGTTGTCATTGGTATTTAATATAAAACACTTGCATCCAAATACTCTAAAGTATGATATCGTGGGTTTCCTTCCATTTCATAGCTCAAAAGAAGTTTTGTTTAAAAACGGTCTTTTGAAAACTCGATTTGAAATATAACATGCAGTATTGGTGGCTTCAGCCCAAAAGTAGGTCTCATACTCATTGAGCATTGTTCGAGCCATGTCAATTAAAGTAAGATTTTTCTTTCGACTGTCCAATTTTGTTGAGGTGTCCTAGGAGTTGAAAAATTGTGTGATACACCATGTTCTAAACAAAAGTTTTCAAAGTTTTCATTTTCAAATTTTTTGCCATAATTGCTTCTTATTTTTGAAATAAAATATCCTTTTTCATTTTGAACTATTTTAGCAAAATTTTTGAAAGATTCAAAAGCATCACTATTTTGATACCCAAGTAAATCTAGAGTAATCATCAACAATGACAAAAGCATAGTGTTTAAACTTCTTAAAGAAAAGATGAAGAAGAATAAGAATCACTTCTTACCTTACTCTTTTCTTCATTAAATCACAACTTTGAAGATTTTCTCTCTCTATCAAACTTGATTTTTCTTCCTTTTTCTTGCTCTTTCCATCTTCCGTAGGAGTTATGGACCATGAAGATCACTTGTTCTTGCTCTTTTCCCTCTCTTCTCTTCCTTTCTCTCTCTAAATTTTTGGTTTGGCTATGGAGGGAATGAGGCTGGCGTAACTGGTAGAAAAGAGAGAGAAGAAAGCAGAAAATGAAGAGAAGAAGAAGAAGAAAAGAAAGAATTAAATAGGGTACCCAAAAGTCTTCATGTGGGACCCACCATCTTGACCATCTTCTTCCCATTTTACTTAATCAACACTAATCTTACTCCTCCTCATTGAGTAGCCAGCCAACCTAATAAAATGTCCCCAAAATTAATATGTTGATTAGTAATTAATCTCATAAATCCTCAAATTTTTGGTAAATTGCAATTTGACCCAAAACTTATCAACATCTACAATTTAATCTTTTACCGTAAATCAACTTCTTTAAACTTTATAATCACTTAATTAGGCATATATCATTTAATTTAGTCATTACTTGATTAATTCCGATCAAAATCCGAATTTAAACTCCGATCGGTCAAATGCGTCAATTTCGCGACATGTGCGACTTGGTGTCTAAATTAGTGGATATTACATCCATGACTTAATTGTCACGACCAGGAAAATATTGATCATGCTCGTGAATGTTTTCATATATAAAAACATGACAGTTGTTCTTCCTTTCTCTCATGAATATATAAAAAAAACCCCTAGAGTTTGAGATTTTCTCATACTAGAGACCAAAGCCTTACGTTTGTCTTGGATTTTCAGCCTCAAACACCTAAACTAATGTAAAAGATCAAAGTTTCAACAAGCTTTTGGGAAAGAGGAGCATAAATAATTGGTTTTATTAAAGAAGTCCGAACTTTAAAAGGAAGAGATGAGTTGAATCTTTCGTCCAATCGTGTTTTCCTTCAATTAAGGTAAGGAATCATGTTTTTCTTTAGTTTTCACAAACTTTCATAGTTTTAATGATGTCTAGTTCAAATATGGTAGAGACTCATTTCCAAATGGGTTAGGTTAAGGCTTAATCTTAAAATATTAAGATTAAAGACCCCTCTTTAAGTTATTTAAAAGTTATAACATGTGTTAATAAGGGATTATATGAGTTTAAGGATGTTGAAAGGGCTAAAGTTAGGGTTTTTACCTTTATGGCTTTAAAGGCTAAGCATATGAGTTTTTGATGTTGATAAAAATATTTTATATGTGATTGGAGTTGAAAGATGATGTGGCTTGAGAGAAGCTTGTTTTTGTGAGGCTCCATTGGAGTTATGTATATATACGTATTCAAATTCCCAAGTATGGCATGTTGGGTGTTAATTAAGTGATGATTGAATTTTATGCTTTAAATGCTAAATGTCAAGTTCAAATGAGGTAATTAATGTCATAAGATAAGTTTAAAGTATGAATGCTATAAATATAAGTATGCCTTGAATAAGCAATGCTTATATTTGTAATGTATATGTAATAAATGTGCCCAAAGAGTCATTTATTAGATAATAAATGATATTGCCTAATGGGTGAAAGAGATAAGTAAGAAATGATTAAATGTATATGAAAGCATAAATACTTGAAAAAAAAATAGTTGGTGAATAAGGAAATGGTAAGTGTAGTGATTATGTATATTGAATAATCCTTTAACATATTTTAATGCATGGTGTGATGAGAATATTGATAGAAAAAGGTTGTCATGGGACAATCTTTAGAACCTTGCATGTGGCTTGTAATGAATCCATATTTTTAATGTTGTCAACTGCTGAAAAACTCAGATTCACACCCGTGACTAGGTATTCGTGGCTGTGAATCTCATCTCATGAATGAAGTCATGCGTAAAAAAAAAATACATAAAGTGGACAAAAGCATTCACCACCAAGGTCACAGTTTGGTTCATAGGTAAAGGTACCCATTAATGGGTCTTCACGATTGTGAACATATAGTTTAAGCCCATGAAACTTGCTTTAAAGGTAATATGACGTTTTATGCAATGGTTACATAAATATGTTCAATGATAATATATTGAAATATATTTCTATGGATATCAGTATATGAATGTTTTATGATAAGTTTTGTATGCATGAATTAAAGTGTATATGCTTAAGATATAAGTGCTATAATGGAACTAATAAAGGATATGAACAAGGAAAACTCATATTCGATATTAAGACTAGTAGTAGGATAAATGATATGTCATTAAGGGGATTACGATACCGTAGCACAGCCAATGTGGCTTAAACTCAGACTTGAGGAGCCTGGACTGACACATGTTATTACAGATAATATTATATGCAAAAACAATATATTTACTTAGTCAATATAGCTAGCCTAGACTGGTGTCATTAACTTGAGAAGTCTGGACTGACACATGTTTACAGATAGTGGTAAGGTAGCTTAAGCTCGGAGAGTGCTCCTGCCCACAACCCGTATCCAAATAGTCGGTGTTGAGTTTTGTTGAGCAATAATATCAAATATGTTAATGTAAGTAAAGAATCTAGTAACATGAAATGAATGCAAAGGCATAAGTATGTAAGTATATTATTACACATAGTGAAATGTTACATGTTATAGTTATCATTATATATGTTCAACGAATTATACTTTCGTAAGGTAAGATATATGATTCTATTATCATGTCATGATATTCATACATGATGACATGAAATATGTATAATGTATAATTGTAAGTGAATTTATATACCTATATATGCCACTAAGTTTTTCGTAACTTAGCGTGTGAGTGTTTTTTCCACGCAGATCAGAGTCTTGTAGATAAGTATAAGTTGAACAAGAGAAGCAGCCCAGACATCAGACACAACAAATCAGACCCTATGCGGATTGGTGATAACACATGTTACACTTTTGCATTTTTTTGTACTTGTCATAGTAAGAGGGCTGTTTACTTGTATATATGTCAATGTTGAAAAATTATGTAATTTCTTGTTAAGGACATATATTCTTATAAATTCCTCGTTAAGGGTTAACATGTTTTATTTATAAAATGGAACTTAAATATTAAGTCAAACATTTCTTTTACTGTATATTTTATGCAATTCATCAAGGTCATAATGTAAAGAAATGTTTTAAATATTAAGTTAAATATTTCTTTTAATGTATATTTTATACAAGTCATCATGGCCATAATATAAATAAATGTTTTAAATTTTCACAAATTTTTTCATGTAACTATTTTTATAGTATTAGCTTAATTAATCAGGTTTATCCTGGTTAATCGAGAGCTCACAATATGATTAATAAAACCATAGACGGGAAAAAAAATGAAATCAATGTAATATGTCAAATTAAGCCATTTGTAAATAAATTTGTGAGAACATATACGTTGGTTGGGTGTTTGATTCTATGACAATGAATGACCAACATACTGATCTTTGGATGACATGAATAAAAAATGGTTGATGATGTGAAGCCTTCTATAAGGTCGTAAAATATCTAATAAAGGTATGTGAAAGAAGTTTATTAATTTTTGTTATAAAAAATTAAGAATTAAAAATAAAATACATTAATGTAAATATTAATCAATGGGTAATAAAAAAAATACCATTGTTAGTTTGGTTTATGGAACATGATATATCAGATTTGTTATCTTCGGATGACATGTGTCAAAATCATTATGAATAAATTTATCAGCAAATGCAAGTTGTCTACCCCGTTTCATTTACCTAATGAAACATAAGATTAAATCCTAAAACTAAACATTGGTTAAAGAAAAAATTTTAAAAGAGTTGACATGTGATTGACTAAGTAAATATGAGATATATAAGATAATTAAAGTATATTTAAATGTATTAATATTGTAAGTAATCATGCCTTATAATAATATTGAAATGTATGATTGTGTGGTTGTAGGAAGCAAAATTTGGAAGCCAGGAATATGAGAAATGGATATTAAACTGCAATATATAAATACATTATATAAATTACAAAGTAAAAGTAATTACATATTAAAAAATGCAATCCGTATAAGTCAGCATGTAATTCAGTAAATGTTTGATTAAAGTACTTTTATTATTCGTTGAAAACTATATAAAAAAAAAAAAGAAACAAATTTATAGAGGACAGTACCAGGAAATTTGACAATCATTAGTAAGAGGTACATTGATTTTCTAAATATTCTATTAAGGCTAATATTTTTTTAATTTAGTTAAACAGTTAAAATTCAAAATTATTTTATTTGGGAATTAATTCCTAAAACCAAACATTCGTTAAAGAAAAAAATTAAAGAGAGTTAATATATGATTGACTAAATAAATGTGAAATGCAGAAGATAATTAAAGTATATAATGTATTAATATTGTAAGTAATGATACCTTATGATAATATTGAAATGTATGGTTGTGTGGTTGTATGAAGCAAAGTTTAGAAGCCCGGAATATGAGAAATGGGTATTAAGCTGCAATATATAAACACATAATATAAATTACAAAGGAAAAGTAATTACATATGAAAAAATGCAATTTAATATGTCAACATGTAATTCAGTAAATGTTTGATCAAAATACTTTTATTATTCATTGAAAACTGTAAAAAAACAAAAGAAAAATAAAAAGGACAGTGTCAGAAAATTTTATAAGCATAAGAGGTATATGATTTTCTAAATATTCTATTGAGGATAATATTTTTTTGATTTAGTTAAACAGTAAAAATTCAAAATTCTTTTAGTTGGGTCCTAAGGGAGGAAAAATAAAAGTAGGTCCTAGTAAGAGAAAAAATGGGAACTTCTTAAAGAATCAAAAGATGAAAAAATATGCAAAAAATATAAGAGATTATTACTTAGGCTTTGTCCACATGAACAGTGTGAACTTGAGGTGCATAAATTTTTAATTAATTATTATATCCATTCACATTGAAGATGGTATTGAAGTTTTAATTTTCAAAAATTTGAATTATGACTTATTTTAATTATATGCATAAATTAGATATAAAACTTAATCATTGGTGATGAATTTTAATTAAATTATTATTAGTATTAAAAAAATAAATAAATAATTATACATATAATTCAAATTTGTAATGTATATTTAATTTAATCAAAATAAAAAAATAAGACTTTATTTTTTTCATATAAGTAAAAATTGTAAATTAAATTTGATTTTTTTAAATAAATTTTGAAATAATGAACATTTAATTGAACTTGAAGAGTAATAAGTTATCAAGAATGATTGATTCAATTATCTCATCTGCACTATCTCTTTGGTTGTTGGTTTATTCTGGTAGATCTCAAAAATTCAGATTACTACATGGTGTTATCGATATCTGTTTTAATTGTCATTTAGGTGTTTCACACAACATGGGAACAACAGTGAGGATTATTGTAGAGACCTGAGTCATCTTTGCAAGTGTAGTATAAGAAAAAAGGATATTCAGATATTCAATGGCCATGGAAAATAGTGTATATTATTGTTTCATTTTATCGTATTTTTTTGATTTCGTAAAGTTAGCCCAATTTATTCCTTTTATTCTAACATTCCCGCTCTTTGAACCGTACTGTTTCCTACTTCTATTCGCTTATTTCATATTATTCACTTGTTCAGTTCATTAACCTTGTACCTTGAGAGGCAATTGTCGAACAGATGGGGTAATCATTGATGGAAGGATAAATTTATTTTTCAAATTCTTTAATATTCGAAATCCCAAAAACAAAACTATAACATGTGATTGAATTTTTTTTTTTCCTGACATTTAAATATATGTATTTTATAATAGTGACAGAGTCACATTCACTTGAGGGTGAATAATTGCACTCCCTCAATTTTGAAAATGTACGTAATAGAATGTAAATTTATACCAGTTTTAACATTTGCTTCCCCTGAAAAAAAAAAGGGACCAATTAAGTTATGCTAAAAAAAATAATAAATTTAGATGAGTTCTAATTGGTTAATTGAAAAATATATATACTTAAAGAATAAATAAATATATGTTATAATTTCTTTAAAAAATACTTTATTTAATAAAAATTAATATATTTCCAAAGAATATAAGCATATTTAAGAATTATAAATATATACATAAATAATGGTAAAGAATCTAGAAATCTTTAATAGAATGGAGAATGACTTAACTTGTAATTTTTTTATTTGTCTAAAATAATAGATACAAATTACGTCTTCCTTTCAATTTCTCTCTTTTCTCTCTTTTTTTATTGAAATTTTCTCATTTGTCCAAATCACCTCCTTTAGTTCAACAACTCTCCAACTGACAATTATTGTATAATGTCATGAAATAAAGAAATAGAAGGAGAAAAATAAGAACAAGCCAACAAGGTATAACTTTTAGAACTAATTTTAATAGAAAAAAATTGAGATTTTTATGTTTTTTAAATTTTTTTTAGATTTGTCAATAAATTAAGGATTAATGAATACTAATTTGGATTTTGGTTAATAGTTAACTTTTTCTAATTAACTGTCCATTATGGTTATTAATATAAATTATGAGAAGTAAATAGTACCAATAATCAAACTTGGAAAAAATGTGAGGATTTAATGAAACAAGATTAATATATTAAAGTTGTTTTGTCTAGACAATTTGATTAGACTCAAAAAATTTATAGGATATGATTAACAACATCAATTGATTGTATATGTTTTCTCTTATGTCAAATATTATCTTTTTCGTATGCATGATGAGTCAAAAAAATTGTTAATTCAAAAAATTTTAGAGAAATTTTGATATTTCTTACTGATCATAATGAAGAAATAAAGAAAATTATTTTGAATAATTCTCCAGAAAATCGTCAATTATTTTCTCCAACTATTCAAAAAGATATTGTAAATACTGCTGCTATTGAGAATATTGTTGTCATTATAAATGAACTTGGGGATGAATTGTTTGATATTATGATTGATGAGTTTCAAGATGTCTTTGATAAAAGCAAATGACTATTTCACTTCATTATGTTAATTCAAAAGGTGTGGTTATTGAACGTTTTTTAGGGATTATGCATGTTAGTAGGCTTGGCAACAAGGTAGAGCGGGAGATTAATCCACAGTAGCAGAGAATTTCCATCCTTGTTACATTGCCCTTGTTCCTATTCCCGTGGGTATCTCCATTTCTCGCAATGAATTTTTTTTAATTTAAAAAATAATTTATAATTAAATTAACTATATAATCAATTTGTAAAAAATGGACTCTGACTGATTTATTTATCAACCAAACGATTTTTAAACGTGTCAACATGATTAATTATATCATTAGTTTGACTAATTTATTTATCAACTAAAATCAATAAGTCAAATTATTTACAATGAACTGGTTGAAAAATTATCAATCAATCTGACTGATTGATTATTAAACTAGTTAACCGATCACGATTTAATTTTATTGAACTAATTAATTAATTTCATATAGAAAGTTTTTGGATAATTTAATTTTAACAAAAATTTATTATAAAAGTATTCATATATTTAAAATATATAAACTTATATTTATATTCTAAGATATTTTAAAATTTTAAATAATTATTGAGGCGGGGAGTATCCACTCTGTCCCTGCTCTGCTCCGCTCAACGGAAGAAAATTTGTTCCATCTCCATCCCCATTGGGAGTTTGATCAGAAAATCTCATTCCGTTCGGGGAAATCTCCATGGAGAACGGAGATTCTCTGTCCCATTGTTAAGCCTACATGTTAGTGATAATTTTGTTCTATCACTTAAAGTAGCAATGAATTTCGTACTTTCAAAATTTGGGTTAACTAGTTACAGAATTCGAGTACAAAGTTATGATAGTGCAAGTTATATGTGGAGTGAGTTTGGTTGTATCAAAAGTTTAATTTTGAAAGAAATTTTTGCACCCCTAACTTACAGTCCTAACTCCACCACTGCTTTGTAAAGTTGTCTAAGTTATCTACAAATGAGTATAAACACTTCCAAGCTACTCTATATATGATGCTCTTATTGCATTCTATATAACATAAATAAAATAATACAAATATCTCATAATACTCAAATCTGATTGCAAACTTAGTTAATTGAAAATCATCATTTCTTAACAAAATATCTACATAAAAGCAGTTGCTAGATGAAAGACATAATAACATATATTTTAGCATCCTCTCATTTAATCAGAATTAATCCAACTAAATAAGTGAGTGCTACATATAACTATTGCAGAAAACATGTGAAACTTTAAAATTTTTCTTTTCTTTAGAAATATTTTGTAACTCTTTTGCATATAAACTTGTTAAACCATATACATCACGTGTGTAATAGAAACTTTTTGATCCAAGGAATCAACATCATCATTATATAAATAAGATATTTAGTTTGGGCACAAACAACTAAATATTTACAAAAATACATGACTTTAACAAAAATACATATTGCTTTAGAATATAAACATATATAAATATAAACAACTGAATCCCTATGTCATGTACAAAATGTAAAATGATGACATAATATTATTGATCCAAATCAGGTCTATTCTGTTGTCTCTGAATGGGCTGACTCATCTGACTCAACTTTTATTTTTATCTACTAGGTTCCAACTTGTATATAGAAAACTCACATGCTAAGCTACTGAAAATTTAATGGTATATATAGACATAAAAATTCAACATGCATCAAGTAATTCACATCTTATAATTCATGTTCATAATATCATATCATATACGTCATAGTATGGCAATAAAAATACTAAAACATATATCATATTTTATCTTATGAATGCTATAATAACATTATACTCTTGAACCATGCATAAGTGAACATTTGTCGTTTTCATAACATGTAACATATTAATTATATCATTGCATACCTGTGTCAATAAAACCCTTTTTCATTATGTTGTATTAATAAATTGCTTTAGCATTTTTACCCAAAAATTCTCTATATGGACTATTTGGATACAACTTATGAACATGAGTGCTTTTTAAGCTTAGGGCATCCTTCTAGTGTCTATAATTATGTGTGCTCATCTGAACTCTTCAAGTCAAAAACACTTTTCGAACTTAAGCCACGTTGATTGAGTAAAATATATAATTTGCATGTAATATAGTATTTAATGGAGTTCTTCGAGTTTAAGCCACATTATCCTTGAAAAGATAACTATATAGCATATTACTACGGTATTGTCGTTCCTTTAGTGGCATGCCACTTACTTTACTTCTAGTCCTAGTATAGAGTCCGAACTTTAATTGTTTAGGTACTCTTTGTTATACTTTATTATGATGTTTTTATTTTGTAACATATATACTTTGATCATATGAATATCAACATAAATCATTCATATGTTTTAGTCATGGAAACATGCACTTTTTATTCACATCATACTTTTATAAAAATATGTGCACATCCATTACATTACATTATTGAAAAAACATCTTATTACCTTTAAAATATGATTCACAAGCTCTATCCGTGAACCAAACAGTTAAATTGATCATGAACATTTATATCCAAAATATGCACGTTTTCCATAGGCGTGAAGAACTAGTCACAGGTGTGACTGTAGTGATTCATGGCCATAAATCAAGTAGACTCAAGTCGTGAAGCATTATGCTTGAACTTACCAGTTCCGCTTTGATGATTCATGACTATAAATCCTATATCACGCGCTTGAATATGGGTTTCTAGCAGATTACAACATGAAACAAACAAATCAAATACAAGGACCAACCTCTTTCTATCAACATTTTTGAAAATACATGCATTTAAACATACTATAACATTAATTGAACATGTAATAGCATATAATCATAGCATCTTACCTTTCCTAGATCATTGAGAACCATATTATGCATTTATGATTCAACAACTCTTATAACTTCATTGACATAACTTTTTTCAACCATATTAGTCATAAATTCTCAACATCCTCATTAATACACCATTTGACATGTTTATTACAAGGTTTTTTTTCCCAAACCTTTTTATCAAAAAATTTCATGCCTAACTTAGCATTTATACATATATCATTCAATTCTCTTGTTCTCATGATATTAATTATATCTATCAATTTCTTTACATTCAAGAACTAACATTTAAGGCATAATAATCATTTATCACACATTTAATACACATGCCACAAATTTTGGAATTTAAATGCATATATGTATATACTTCTGTAGAGCCTCAGAACCACATTTTTAACTCAGGCTTGCTTATCCTCTTGGTGGGTTTTACCACCACCTCTTCCAATTTCTATCACATATAACACATCTCTATCAACATCTATAAACTACAACTTAACCTTAAAATCCATATAGATAAAACCCTAACTTTAAACCCTTTTTATAATCTTAAACTCACTTAACCACCTTTTTAACACATACTATAACCTTAATCAAACTTAAAGAAGAGTCGTTAACCATATAAACTCAAGTTTAAACTCAAACCTAACTCATTTGGAAATTAATCTCTATAAAAATGGGTTCAACATGAAAAAAGGCATGAAAACTTGTAAAGATTAATAGAAAACTTGATTCCTTAGCAGAGATAAAGGAAACACAATCTGAATGATGGATTTTGAACTCTTCTACCCTCTTCTAGGTCTGCTTCTTCAAGCATACAACTTCCTTTCATTTCCCTATCTCAAGAACTTGATGAAACTTTGATTTTTGCTTTGGATTTAGGTGTTTTAGGTATATAAATCAAAGGGAATAAATGACATTGTCTTTGGTGTGTAGGAAAATTGAAATCTAGGATTCTCTTATGAGTTTTGGGTATGTGAGAGAGAAAAGAATGACTAATCGTTTTTTATATCGGATGATGTTCACATGCATGATCAATTAATCACAGGCATGAATCATGTCAAAATATCATTCACGATCATGACACTTAAGTCATGGGTGTGAACATATGACTCTTCACTTTATCATTTTTTCTTAACTCTTTTCTCCTTAACAAAACCCTTAAATACACTTATAGCTTCTTTAAACCATCTTATTAATTAGACTCTACTTAGCAGGTGTTACATATTATATGGATACAAAGTTGAAAACTAAAATCCATATCATATACAACTTTCAACTAAGCAAAATGTAGGATTAAAATAGGTACAAAAGAACTATATTCGAGCAAAACATAAAAAAGCAAAAAGGCAACTGCCTATTATAAATGTGATAGATCTTCATATCATATGCAAAATACTTTGAATAATATTCTTCATCTTACGAAAGGCTTTCAATAGTTTTGCATATTTCTTACTAAGTGACACGTAATCACCCGTTAATCGCTCATATGCAGATCGCAAACCATTAATGTCATTATTCACTGAATAATCATAGTTCAACTTGTAAATAAGCATTTGTCTATGATTGTAATCAATAATATCAAGTATGAAATATGTTTTCAAATGTTCGATGGCTCTTACTATGGCCATATTTTTTGCATTATTAAAATTTTCAGTACTTAAACCAACTAAAAAAGAGATATACCTAATATCATCACTATTTTCATAAGTGTAGTACACATTACATATAATTATGCCATCATTAAATAGTGTTTCGTATGTGGGAGGAGGCATACCTAGGTTATTCATTAGAGCTTCCAAAGTGGGTGCCAAGAGGAATGCAAATTGACATCCCAAAAAACAAAAGCAAAGGAACATAAAAAGAAACAAATGAAAAAAGTAGAACAAAAAAAAAATTTATGGGAATATGATATCACAACCAAAAAGAAAAGGCAGGATATGTTTCCAAAAGAACATATACATACACAACTAAATCAACATGTGCCAATGCAGAAATTAAAGAAACGAAGCAGTATTCATGTTACTAAACATATAAGAAAATTATTCAATGTCGCTAGTAATAGAAGCTCGATTTTTTAAAAAAAAATAAAAAAGACTACAACAAATGTTTATGTACCAAAATTATAAGAAAATTATTCCCAACCCACATGCATGAAACCATATGAGAAGGCATCAGTTACAAAACATCCAAATTCAGAATGTCAATAACAATCACAATCATGTCAAAATACTCGAATAATGGTATTTAAAACGCACCATGCATGTAAGATGACATAAAAAGTTGTGTAACAGATTAAGAAAAATAATATTTTAACAACAATCAATGTAACAATATGATAAAACATCAGCTGAAGAGTTTTGAAATATATAAAGCAAACCTTTTAATATGATAAAAGTGAAAGACATGTCATGCTAAACATTCAATTAATCAGAGTAAAAACATGCTATTCATATGTATAAAAAGGCATGTAACAGATTTAAACACTAATAATGTTATGATTAATACGGGTATCTGAATGTATGATTTAAATAAGTAGGAGGATAACTATCATTACTGAATATTATGTTTCATTTTAAATACACGAACTGCCTTAAACTATATATGACAGTGGGAGTTTTGAAATAGTGGTGAGTGAACTTTGTGAGAATGCAAAGTAGCAAAGGGTGTACTGGTATTTATAGATGGTAAAATAAGTTGTCGATTTAGAAGTACACAAAATTAAAATTAAAGAGTTTTAAAAATATTTCAGTTCCTCCCAATCCTGACATAAATCTAATTGTAGAGATTCACTCAATATAAACCATAAGATCAAATTATAAAATATCAAATCATGAATCTGAATGGCCAATTTTGTTAACTCAACTTTAAAAACAAATCAACCAAAAGAGTTTGCAATCATAGCGTAGTTAAGTTACACGATGTAAGTATATTCTAGGCAGTGGATTAGATAAATTAAACAATTTGTGTAACATATAAAATACATACACTCCATGTACACCATCTGATCAATTTAGTAATTTCACATTAAATATCTGGACAGTTAATATATATAACTCAACTTAAATATTAAGACAATTACAGATCATATAAACCATAGTTACTTTTAGCTAAACGGTGAACAAACACTCCAGACAATAATAATGAAAATACTAAAAAAATAATATATAATATTAATAATTAGTTACATACCAGTATATAAAAGCCACAAATAAACTGAAATGCTTATAAATTGGAGTAGCCCAGAATTGTCAGCACATAAACAATTCAAATGACCCATCCAATTTTGATTGTAAAAGGCAATATCAAAAGGAATCAATGACCATGCATGTGGATGACCCATATTCCAGCACAAACAAATAGGGAAAAAGAAAAAAAAAATCAGTAAATATAAAAAAAAGTAATACATAGTGTAATTAAAAATGTCACTATTCATGGATATCTTATTTGCTAGCTTCTTAAAAAATAGTTACAGCCCAATTTACATTTAAAAAGCACAAATAAAATATGACCAAAGTAAACCCAACCAGCCCAAAGAAAAAAAATACCATATTTTATTTAAAAATGTTGCATCTTTACATCAGTCCATCTAATTCCCGTTAGCCCAACCATATAAACAGAATTATAGAACACCTATATGTATTAAAAAAAATATTTTTCCAAAAAACCATGGAAATAACAACTAAGAATTTGGAAAAAAATAGTTTTTGCTATAAACTTTTAAAAAAGTCATGGAAATACCAGAAACTAAGGATCTGTAAAAAAATATTTTTGCTATAAACATAACTGGACATCTTTAAACTAACAAATAAAGCCAAAAAAAAAAAACTCAAATTTTATAATTGGAATAAACCGATGATGGTGCTATATCATCATATTTTGAAGCATCTAGCATAGCAATGGAAAAGACAACTAAAAAAAAATCAAATAACACCTAACTAACTATAATAAAAGGTTAAAATGTACATAGTGAAAGGAAAAAATCCAAAAGAAATCGCAGAGAAGCGGTAGATCTAGAGCGTCGAAACATGATTCAAATTAGGCAAAATCATCAGGCGACGAAGTTGCTTGATATTTAAAGTTGCACAAACACTGTAGCTGAAGATCCGTTGTGTCGACATGCAATCGTGTATGACGTCTAAAGTACCGAAGCTAAAGATCTCGATGGGTGACAAACAACAATGGCTAAATCTGAAGCAGAATGGCGTTTAGGCAGCAGAAATGGTAGAAATCGGCTGGTATGAAACGTTCACCATTGGGGAGGAAGCAAGGAAATAGAGAGTATTTGTTGTGTCTGTGTGCTACATGCAAATACCGCAAATGAAAGGAAAAGAGGGAAGCTCAAGAAATTTTCAGAGAAAAATCTTCAATTTAAGGTTGTGTAAAAGGCAAACATTGAGTACAGAAATAAAAGATAGGTTATGTAAAGACAATAAGGTCCCTATAACATAACAGTTGTACTGTGATATCTATAACAATCATGTCCTTTATCGTAATTTGAAAAAAATTGTTCTGTACACTAATCTCCGATGTGGAGAATAAATTCCCTGCCCAATCTGCCAACAACCAGTCAGAGACAAAGATTACAAGCTGCAGTGAGGAATGAAGGTTGACAAAGTAAGACTACCTAGGAGAAAGACTTTGAACGGTGTTGTAATTTTATTATGTTGTAGTGTTAGAGGCTTGCTTGTGACGACACCATTTCGAAAAGGGTTGAAATACCATCATACCAACCAGAGAGACAGTTATGGTTCTCGGTGCCCACGACGTTGTTTGGATGGAGGGACGAGCAGCAGCTATCGAGGAAGAATAGGAAGATGTCTTTACATGGATCAAAAACCACAATAATGATAACCAAGTAGATCCTAAAGCAGAGGATTTTGGTATCAATTGGTCTCTTTCTACTACCTTCAAATCCACGCTTGATACTGACTGGTATATTAACTAATATTATAGGGGTTCTTCCTCTTCTTGTTCTTCGGCGTATGTGTTCACTCTCGACCCTTCACAGTCACATCAGTCTTTTTTGCCTCCAAAGCAGAATCCCTTCAAATAGGGATCTCCCTCTATGAATTCGAGGATAGTTGTCTGTGAGATGAATTTAATGTGCTTATAGAGGGAAGGCTTAACAGAGCATACTGAATAACAGCCTGAATGCCATATTTCTCTTGCTTCAGAAGTCTCTGGACCTGCCTCAATCAAATATGGAATTTCATAGAAAGCGTAAAGGTTGAAGGATTTGCCAAACAAAAAATTCAATGAAAGAAGATACTTAAAAGTAAACCATATTGTACCTTGCATGAATTTTTGAATTTCTGAACCATTCTGTCAAGAATTTTGTCACCCAACTTATGCTGCTTAGTCTTTTCATTAATTCCCAAAAGTTATAGATGGACCTTTTTGGGATCACAATATTGCAATGCTCTTTGAAATACTTTTTTAACAGCTACCTGGAAAAGAAATTCCAAAATACTAAATTTTCGAGTCATATTAAGAACATGAAATTCATAAGTTGTTTTATGCTGCCTCTAGAGGATTTCCGTATTCATTTTCCAAACTGAAGTAGGCTTTCCAAATGTTCAGTTTCTCATTTTCGTCTCTAATATTTATTGTTCTTAAAGCCCTTAAAAAGTTAGTCTTCAATCCAAGTCACATCAAAATTGTACTCTCATAATGCATTTCTATAATTATCTTATTTTCATATAAAATAAAAATTAGCTACAAATATCCTTCGGGAATTCTGTAAGCTTAAAGAAAATATTTAATTGAAGAAGACGCTGAAGAGAGAAGACCAGTAACACATGGCATCTATAGATAGCCATTATTCTAAAAAAAAAAAAATACCTTTCAGCAATTGAGAGAGCTTTCTCCTCGTTAATCAAATTGAGCATGAAAGGCATGTATTTTATCCCCAAAAAAAAAAAAAACTATTATTAGGAGGGTTGTGAATAAGTTTCTCAAATTCAACATTTCCTGGTCATGATCCATAAACACTCAAACTATATAGCGTATCGCGTTTTCGATACATTTATGATACCGACACTTGTTGGACACCGATATGAAATATCTTGGATGCATTTTATAATTTTCTAAAAATTAGAAACACATTTCATTCAGTTAAAAACATATTTTTTTTCTTTTAAAAAAATATAAAATATATGTGTGACACTAATTATTGCTCAATATATTTATTGCATGTCATTTTTAATTAATTTTATATAAAAATAATAACTTATAATTGTATTTATTGAATTAATTATTTATAAATTTATCCTTATATTTTTAATATTTATGCATTTTTCCATGTGTCCGTATTCTATATTTTTTACAAATATTGTTTCTTAGTATCTATTTGTTTATGTGCTATAGAGGTTCTTGGTATATATTTTTCCATTAGCCTTTCTTCAACAACTTTAATTTCTTTCTCACTATAGAGATGGTTTACAAAATCAAATAACAAAATCAAATTTGGAAAACAAAAAGGACCATCACATATGGAACACATTAAGATGATATATAAAATACCTTTGTTCCTTACCTTCTTTTTTGCCCATGTATTATTCTCATTTAAGGTCTTTTTTTCACCAATATGCTCTTGAGCATGGCCAATTACATCATCTACATCAGAATGCTCTATGTCATCAAGTGGAAGAATGGAAGCCATCATTTCAGCTTGTGTAAGAACAAAAGGTTTTTCATTTTCAAATTCAAAGTTCATATTTTGGATATCAAGTGAAGTACTCTCAAGTGGTTAATACCACTATTATCAACACTACGATGCTCGGTAATGGCCACATAAGACTCTTTTTTTTAAGGAAGTACACCAATATAATTTCCATCATCCAAATTTTCATTACAAGAGATATTTGATAAATGAAGGAGATGGGATTGAATAGTTGGCGATGGAACTAAGGGAAATGGAAAGGCAAAGTGGGATAGTAGTGTGGATTTGTGTCCATTTTCAAATGCGGTCGACTTCATCCCTCTTTAATTCCTTCTAGGGATGTCTCTATTATGGAAGTGATTTGCAGCAAAATAAAATTATTTGGCAGGTAAAGAGGCAAGCAAGTGAGGAAATCTTCCTCCTCCTCATGTGCAGCCGAAGCAAGCTTGGAGATATCAAGGTGGTTCTACGTAAATAGAGGAGATGGGGTTGAGTTCAAACCAGCGAAAGAAGAAACAAAAAATAGGGTTGGTCACGGGCCGATTTAGCCCGTGAATCGGATTAGAACTGCCCGGTCAAATCTAGATCGGAACCGGTCAATGCCTGTTCTAGGCTTGAACTAGCTCATAACCATTGGGGAGCTGGTTCTAGGTTGGTTCTCCATTTCTTAGAACCGTAATTGTCAGTTCCAGTTTGGAACCAGCAGTTCACAGTTTTGAACCGGTGACAAAGCCTACTTAATATGAATCATTTTTTTAGTTCATTTTTATTAGTGAAAGTTTGGTTAATAAATTAATTTTTTATAAGAATAAAAATTTTATATATTTATTGAACCAGCCGAACCACTAATTTATGAACCAGCCGATTCAACAAATATTGAATCGTGGAACCTACAGTTCTGAACCAAAACCGGTCGATTCCAACTCGTGGTAGCCATAACAGCAAACTTCTGGACAACGTCGTTTTCTTGGCATAGGAAGCGGCAAATAAGACATTGTAGTAGCTACTGTTCATTACTATAATTACTACAGCTCTACTACAATGCCATATATATATACTAGTAAGTAACCCTCGTATTGCGTCGGGAGAAAATATCTAATATGTAATTATAATAAATAATATGAAAGTATAACATAAGCATCACAAATGATACAACAATGCATAAAAATATAGTTAAAACATACATTTATAACATAACTTTTAATTAATACTTCAAGTATTTTTTCTATCATACTTGTAAGAGTCATTAGCACAAATACACATTATAATATGATGTTATGAATAAGTTTTACATATCATATAAGTATTCGATAGAATTGTATAAAATAACATGAAGGAAACATAGATAGTTAGAATTGTAAACAATGGCTAAGTATTAGTAAATTTGTAATATTATAGTAAATCTATAATATTATAGTTAAGTAAATAATATCACTATATGAAATTTTTTTGGATAAAAAAATATATATAATTTGCATTTTTTAAAAGCTTATTAAAACTATAGATATGCAATCAATTGATTTTCTCTTTTCATGTAATATTATAGTTAAGTAAATAATATCGTTATACGAATTATTTGAATAAAAAAATTAAAAAATATATGTAATTTGTATTTTTAAAAGCCTTTTAAATTTATTATAGTTAAGTAAATAATATCATTATATAATTAGTTGAATAAAAAAACATATATAATTTGTATTTTTAAAAGTCTTTTAAAGTTATACATATGCAATCAATAGACTTTTCACTTCTCTTGATTAATGGTATTCTAACTTAAAACATATAAATGTACATTGGTTTATATGTTCAATGCATGTTTGTTATTACATATTACAATATGTTTGTTATTACATATTAGTTGTTATATATGACATTTGATGTAAATTGTTTTTACCTAATACGTCTTTTTAATCGGTGATTGTTCGGCAAATTATTCTTATTGATGATCGTTATAAAGGACAAATAGTTTTAAAACAGGTTGAGTATCCAATACATGCCTACTATGATCAAGTGATAACATTTGTTGTTTTGCTATAAAAGGATATCTAATTAATACGGGACATGAAGAAAACGTGTTTCTAGTTTGCTTTGGGCTTAAAACTGATGAACTTTGATCTTAGAAGATGTACATGACTATTATATATATATATATATATATATATATATATATAAACCAATGTATATATTGCACTTCCGGAAAAATCCCAACAACAAAGATATGTCATAATCTGTATTATATATATATATATATAAAGAATTTGAAGGCATGTTTTTTTAGTAGGAATTAAAAAGAAAAAACTAAACATAAAATCAAAAAAAAAAAAAAAAAAAGAAAACGGCAGTGTAGTAAAAAGAAAATTTTCAAATAAAAAAGTTAAAGCAAATGATAAAAAAAAAAAAAGAATGAAACATAAAGAAGCATAATAAGTATTGCATGAGGGTCACTTTTTTCACGGGATACAAAGTCTTTTAGTAAATGAAAATGTGTAGAGTGGATATATTGAATGAAACATAATAGGAAAGTGAAAAAAACCCAAATAAAGGAGACAGTCCAACAATTGATGAAGAAAAAAAAGTAGCAAAATAAACATTAATAAAAAAAATACAAGAAGCAGGAAAAGACACATTGATGGAGAGGCTCATGGCAACAGCGGGAAGAGTTAGAGAAAAATGAAATTTAATATTTATATGGGTCTTTAAGAACAAAAAAAAACGTAGTGATGGGGAAGTTTATAGCAGCAACAGGAAGAGATAGAACAAAAATGAAGTCTATCTAAACAAACATAACTGATCAGACGCGTGAAAGGTATGAACAAATCAGGCTGCCAGAAATTGTTGCAAAAAACACACACGACAGAACTGAGAAATCGCAGCTAACAGAGAGGATTCTCAGATTTGACATGTGAAACGAACTTGCAAAACCGGTGGGGATGAGAAATATTTATAGGCAGCCATAGACCTTTGAAAATAAACTAATAAAATGAGAAAAAAAATGGAAGTACAAAGGAAATGCATGTGCTAAACAATAAATGGAGAAGATAAATCTAATAAACATAGATAAACAAACATAGATGAGGTCGGAACTACATAAAACGGGTGAAAATGACCGGGACACACTAAAATATCGGTGACGATAGATCTGTACAGAGATAGTCTACAGCAAGAATCTATTTAATTAAGAAGAAAATCGAGCAGATGAAAGAATGAAGGAACAAAGGGGCTAGAGAAAGAGAGGGAGGGTAGAAGAGGGAAAGGGACGGGTTGCGACGATTGAAGAGAGGAAGTGAAACAGTAAGAGAGATTTAGGATTGTTTGCAAGTCAGGAGTAATATATAATTTATAATACGACGCGGTTTTATTATGGAGTATAGGGAGAAATTAAGGACAAAAAAATAATTATAGAGATACTGTTCAAAAAATAATACTCCTTATTATACATTTTATATGTATAAAATAAATGAATTTTCAATATAAAAAAAAAAATTCTCTAATGTCTAGACAGTCAATGGTCTCAAACTCAGAGTCACTCATGAATTTACAAGTTCTATACCGTCCAAATGTCTTAAGAAACTTGTAAAATATATACTTTTTGATTTATAAAATGAAACGTCATCATTTATAATGAAAAAAATGCAATTATTCTATAAATAATTAGTCACAGCATATATGCGCACGATGGTATTTTGCTTAAATTATCATAATAATTGTTTTACACGCTTAATTTAGGTTATATACGATTATTACTATTATTATTTACGTGGCATATGGAAAAAAAAAGTCAACAGGTCCAATTACAACCGCGTATAGATGTATGACTGCATATGGGCTATAAAAAGAAAACCCCCGCAGGCCGTACAGTTGAATAACATCAAAATCAAAAGGCTGGTTTGGTTTTCTCCGAACCTTAGCCTCGGCGTTTTCGAACCACTTAGGCTTGGCTATACCGCCCTTTAAATAGCGCCTATCTCGGTCCCCATCTTTCACGTACGTATCGCAAGCTGAATGGTCCGAACCAAAAACTAAAGGCAAGATATTTGTATCGCTCAAGGTACTCTTAATTTGAAATCTGATCCACTTTGTGGTTGATTCGGATATTGTGTGCGATTTTTGCTTATATATGGATATATATTGTTTTCGTAGATCCATCTATATTCAGTTGAATTTTTGAATTATTTCTTGGAATTTCTCTTTCGTTGTTGAGATGTTTGGTTGCTTAGAAAGTTTGTGAAGATGGAGGGCCGAATCAGAAAATGAAGTGAAGTTGTGTAAATTTCCTTGAAAAGTTGAAAATTTGAGCTCTGAAAACGAAATTAATATATGGAATGGAGGATCCTTTTAACACGAGATCCAATTTAGTCTTCTTTTCTCTCAACTTTTTCTGCCTTTGTTTTGTTTCATTGATTTTCTCATAGGTCAAAGGGAGTTTCATAATCTTCATCGGTTTATATTTTTATGATCTGTGGCTAGATCGTGAGCATATTCGGTTTCCTGCTCCGAATTTTGTTGTGTTTTCTAGCTAATGAAACTCGATGTTTATACGATTCGATGCAACTCTATTTCAGCAGTCGACATGCCTATATTGATATTCTGCTACAATTAATAATCTCATTGACCTGCAAATTATGGTTTGTTTTTAACATCAGACCATTTGATGTTGCTTGATCATATCGAAGAGTTTGAAAAGCATGCTGATCAAGTGGTGTTAATCTTCTTCTATTGTTTATACCATTTGGTATTTGTATATGTTGATCTTTGTCATTTTGGTAGTCAGAATATTCAATTCTATGATGTTTGATAAGGTTCTGTTGTAAATTAAGATAATTTTTAGTTTACTGCATACAGATCAGGGGTTTTTGATTCATATTTTGATTGATTAAAGATTATTTCTCAGCCTATTGTCAGAATTTACGGTATAAATGAGTACATTGGAGCCTTCTATATAGTATGTCTATGGTGATCCCTTGGTGGTTGCAAAGTTGATTTAGCTATGGGATTAAAGGATGATGTGCCAAATCTTTTTGATTTAAATGTTGCAATGAACTGTCAGTTTTTTTATTCTTTTCTTTCCTTTAAAGTGGTTATATTTCGGATGCAGATTAAGAAAGAGAACTAGATTCAGTTGAAACGGATGGCACTTGTCTCAGCAGGAAGGTCAACATTAAACCCTGATGCCCCTCTCTTTATCCCTGCTGCTTTCCGCCAAGTGGAGGATTTTTCCCCAGAATGGTGGCAACTGGTTACCACTTCAACATGGTACAGGGATTACTGGCTCAGTCAGCATCAGGATGAGGAAGGCTTTTATGACAATGCAGATAATGATGGCTTTGATGGCAATGATGTAGCTGACTTACTGCCTGATACATTTGATCTTGATGCTGGAGAAGATTTCTTTAGTTTGGAAGTTCAATTTCAAAAGTTGGTGGAATCTTATGAAAGTGAGGTAGATAGCAGATCATCTCCTTTCAATGGGTTGCAGCAAAATGGTATGGTTTAATATTTTCTATAAATCATCAGACTACTAGAACATGCCTAGGATGTTAATCTACTGTTATGCTATGTTGGGTATTTGGAGAAAATACTAATCAAATGCATTTCAATCTCAATAAAATTTGGTTTGTTGTTTTGGTATTATAGGCTTTGAGATTGGATCTGAGGCACACAAAATGGATCTCAGCTTGTTGAAACCTTTGGAGAAAACGGTTCCTGAAGCAAAGAAATATTAGTCCAAAATGCAGCCCTCAATGCACGGGAGGTCTTTACAGCAATGACTTGCAGCTGAAGTTTATCTCCTCAACTGGGTACATTAGTGTAGTTCCTGCTTTCTGTAAGTTGTGTATAGAGCAAGGTTCCAACTGTGTCATTCCTTCCTCATTCACATGTCTTTGTTTTCAATTAACTAAACGAGGTTTCTAGAAGATGTACAAAAGAAAAATGAAAAAAAAAAGGAAAATGTAAAATTTTAGCAGGCGAAGAAAATATATATATATATATATATATAAAATATATTTCTTTTGCCTATTCTGTATTTGCTATGTTAGTGATTTACTTTAGATCAAAGGAAAGGTGGGAAAGCTGAGCGGGGAACTTACCTGAAATGCTGATGCAATTCATGGTTGGTTATAACAAAGTTTTAAACGGCGATGAAAATGTTTAGCGGGAAGGGCATTATATATACTGTATATAGAAATTTGGATGAGCTTGGAATTCTTCATAGAAAGGCTTCAGAAGATGACTGTTGGATTTTGAAAATATTATTTATGGATAAACTTTTTATTTCTATTGTACCACGAGAAAAAATGTTGGTAATTATAGAAGGATTTATCTAACAAGAATGTTACTTATCTTAAAATAGCTTGAACTTGGAATGATAAGGGAGAATTTTTTGACCAACCGGCAATGATTTTTTAGACACAATTTTGTCTTGCGGCAAAAACTGAATTTATATCAATAGGATATTTTATAGCAACATCAATATTAAATTTAATAATTTCACTATTAAATTCTATAATTAGAGTACCTTCAATCAATTTTAGTTCTAGAAGTTTTCAAAAATTGTCTACTTAAGAGAATAGAGGCTGAATTAGAAGAGTTATTTTCTTTCATATCAAGAACATAGAAATCAGTAGGGAAAACTAAATTGTTAACTTATATAAATACATCCATATCATGATGATATTTCATGGCATCATCAATATTAAATTTAATAATCTCACCATCAAATTCTATAATTAGAGTACTTTCATATACATCAATTTTAGTTTTAGAAATTTTCAAAAATTGTCTCCCTAAGAGAATAAGGGCTGAATTAGAAAAGTTATCATCTTCTATATCAAGAATATAGAAATCAGTAGGGCAAACCAAATTGTTAACATGTATAAGTACATCCTCCAATACACCTTCAGGATAAAAACATTAGATCTATTTGTAAGTTGAATAAGTACACCCATTTCTTTCAATGGACCAACATTCAAAGATGAATATATAGAAAAGAGCATGGCATTTATGGAAGCACCTAGATCTAACATGACTTTTTTAAACTTAAAATCTTCTATCTGACAAGGTATAGTGAACATAGCTGAATCCTTGAATATAGGAGGGAGTTTCTTTTAAACTACAACAGATACATTCTCCCCCACACTTACTTTTTCATCTCCTATTAATTTTCTCTTGTTAGTACACAAATCTTTAAGGAATTTTGTATACTTAGGAATCTGCCTCATAACATCAAGTAAATGAATGTTTATCTCTACTTCTATAACATCTCCTATATCTCTTTTTCTTTCTCCTTCTTGGATTTGGAAAAACGGCTAGGGAATGGAGGAGTTATAGCTGGCGCCAAAATTTGTCATTGTAGTATAGTGGTGAGTATTCTCGCCTGTTACGCAGGCAACCCGAGTTTGATCCCCGACAACAGTGCCAAATTTTGTTAGGGTACTGAATCAGATTGTTTGTTGGACTTTGCCTCAAAATTCACCTCTTCTTTTTCCAATTCTTCCTCTAATTCCTACTTTGACACAAATTCACTATATGTTTGCCATTTCTTTTCCACTTCTCAAAGTCATTGCACTTACATTCATCTTAGGATTTACAATAGTTTGATAAGGTAACTTACCCAATTTTGGAGATTCCAAGTTACTAATTAATGTGACCAACTGACTCAATTGATTCTATAAATTTTGTATACTTGCTCTTGTTTCCTGTTGAAATTGCTGAGTATTATTAGTAAGAGCAATAACAATTTGATTTAAGGACATACTTGATCTAGGATATAGCTAAGGCACAGGAGATGGCATTGGTTGATATGTAGGTTGTGGTAATTGTTAGGCATAAATCCATACCTAAAGTTGGGATGATCTCTCCATCCATGATTGTAAGTTGCTGAAT
Organism: Triadica sebifera; assembly: GCA_023653625.1. NCBI lineage: Eukaryota > Viridiplantae > Streptophyta > Magnoliopsida > Malpighiales > Euphorbiaceae > Triadica > Triadica sebifera. The sequence continues at coordinate 20,270,413 of CM042897.1, forward strand.
AAGGGTCATATTGTCTTTGAGGCAGACCTGGAAATCCACCAACATCATTTGCTTGTTCACAAGGGTTGTCTTGAAGTTGAGGACATACGTTGATAAGATGCCCCACAATAGAACAAATACCATATGTCTTCACTTATTGTATATTACCTATGACCATCTGCTGAATAAAAGAAGTTAGTGTATCAACCTTATGTTCAAGGGAAATAGTGCTTACCTCATTCATCCTTTGAAGGTCATTCTTGCCTATACTCGAACTGTTGTGTATTGGCAGCCATAGTGGTAATCAATTCCCTAGCAATAGTTGGGGTTTTGTTCACCAAAGCTCATCCACTAGCTGCATCTAATATGTATTTATTATGAAGATTCAACCTTTCATAAAAGTATTGAATAAGTAGGTTCTCTACAATTTGATGATGTGGGCAGTTAGCACAAAGTTGCTTAAAGCGCTCCCAATACTCATAGAGGACCTCGCCTTAGTATTGACATATTTCACTTATCTCCTTCCTAATGATTGTAGTACGAGATGCAGGAAAAAATTTCTCTAAAAATTGTTTCTTCATCTCATTCCACAATGTAATTAAGCCTAATGGTAGGTAATATAACCAATCCTTAGCTTTATTAGTAAAAGAAAATCGAAAAGTACATAACTTGATTCGTTCCTTACTTACCCCTTGCGGTCTCATACTAGAGCACACAACATGAAGTTCTTTGAGATGCTTGTGAGGATCTTCAATGCAAGTCCACAAAAAGTAGGAAGTAAGCGAATGAGACCATATTTGAGTTCAAAAGCTATCTCTAAAGTTGGATATTCTATGCAAAGTGGTTGTTGATTTAAATCAAATGTGGTAATCTCTTTTAAGGTGAGCTCTCAGTAGCCATAATGTCTTCTTCTTTAACTTCAGAAATAGAAGCGTAGGCGCATTTTCTATTCTCCTTCCTTAGGTGGCGAACAGTCTTTTCAATCTCAGGATCATATAATAATGAATCTGCAAAAATGAAACGGGTCATAAAAATAAAAAAATAAAAATAATAATAAATCTATAAACATAAGTGCCCGACAATGGGGCCAAAATTTGTTGGTGTCAAAATTAACAAAAATAAATTACCTACTCTTCTAAATATAATATTGTAGTAGTGATGAGTAGGATCGAATCCCAAAGAACTAGTGAATTTATTTTTTAAAAACAAGTAATAAAAGGATTGGAAATTAAAGTAATTTTCAAAAATAAGTAAATAACATAAAAATCAAATGAGATTCAACAGTATGAGAAAAACTCTAGTCAAAGGTATAATTAGCTTTGGAGAAATTCAATTGATCATCGATACAAATAAAATCAATTATATTTCAAATACATTGGTTCTAGTCACTAACATGTTCTAGTAACCAATCTTTCCCTTAGATAATTGATAATCAAAATACACTCTTTAATTATTCCCTTATTATTAATCAGTCCTAAACAAGCTCTCAAGATTTAACTCAACAACAACATTATAAACAAGACAACCAATGCAAATCAATAAACACATAAACTCGTTTTATTTAAGTCTGATCATATGTTCCCACAACATAAATTGAAAGCTTGTTCACAATCAACTATATTGTTTGTTTATGATATTAGACAAATCAAACAATTACAGATTTGATAATCTAATTAACAAGCAGTTGTAATAACAAATCAAATAATATGCCTTTTATTATCAAACAAATATATCAACATCAGTTTAGAGAATATATGAATACTTAAAATATAAAAGATAAAAGAAATAAGCATATATCTCACAAAAAAAAACTCTAAGAACTTGATTATCCTTCAACTTGAAAATAGTTTAGTTCTCTATGAGTTGGAGATTATAGCTAAAAGAAAAATATTCAGGTCTAAAAAATATGAAGGTGGTTTGTCAAAAGATGGTTTACAGCCTTAAAAAAGAATATTTATAATCCTCAATAACCTAAACAAAGAGTCATAATTAAGAAGTAACTCAGAATAAAAAACGTGCCCACGGTTTAACTGAAATCATCTCCAGTTTCCTTTAAGAATTAAATAGCTGGTCTGACTTAAGACGTGCCTTCACTTTATCTTCTTTCAACATCCAAACACAAATTTCCACATTCAACTCTTCCAATTAGACTTCTCAAATGCTACAAAGTTAAGCACAAATAAATCACATCTCTCATAATTAACCACAAAAAATCAAATAATTACAGATTTGATAATCTAATTAACAAGTAATTGTAATAACAAATCAAATAATAGGCCTCTTATTCAATTATCAAACAAATATATCAATATTAGTTCAGAGAATATATGAATACTTGAAATATAAAAGATAAAAGAAATAAACATAGATCTCACAAAAAAAACTCCAAGTCCTTCAACTAGAAAATAGTTTAGTTCTTTATGAGTTGGAACTTATAGCCAAAAGAAAAATATTCAGGTCTAAAAAATATGAAGGTGGTTTGTCAAAAGATGGTTTACAGACTTAGAAAAAGAATATTTATAACCCTCAATAACCCTAAACAAAGAGTCATAATTAAGAAGTAACTCAGAATAAAAAACGTGCCCACGGTTTAACTGAAATCATCTCCAGTTTCCTTTAAGAATTAAATAGCTGGTCTGACTTAAGACGTGCCTTCACTTTATCTTTTTTCAACATGAAAACACGAATCCACATTCCAGCTCTTCCAATTAGACTTCTCAAATGCTACAAAATTAAGCACAAATAAATCACATCTTTCATAATCAACCACAAGATAGAAAGTAAGACAAAAATCACCAAATTAAGCAAATTAAACCTAAGGAACTTAGGAAAATAACAAGAATTAAAGTGCAAAATATGTATCTAACATTTATCTTGCTTAGGTTTTTAACATATTTGGGATGTTCAACGAGCGGAGTGTATAACTTTACTAATAATAAATTTATATTAGTATTATCTTTATCTATTTGGTAGCAAAAAAATTAAGCTTAAAAAATTTCTTGCCTTATTAAATTGTGAATAGATTTGGTAATTTTGATCCACTCGAACCTACTCAAAAAAATTCGATTTAAAATTGATGATATTTAAAATGAAATCAAATTTAAAAAATATTTAAATTTAGCTTTCAAAAGATAGATTGATATGTCTGATTAATATGATCCAAGATTTGAAACCGGCATGAAAATAACTTGATATTGGAATGACTCAACTTGATCCCACACAACCTAAATGAACTTACTGAAGATATTTTATTGATTGCAGTTACCTTTCATTTGAAAAAAAAAACTGAAGATTTTGTTCTAGTGATTGCATTTACTCCTAAACGATATGGAATTTTATTTTTGTTAAGAATGTATTAAAATTTTAGGTTACAAGTTAAAATTTAAAAAAATTTATATAATACCCACCCATATAGTAAAGTATAATTCCATTGTACAAGCAGATGTTACATGATTTTATCCATATAAAATATGTTTCATTTAAAACTTTTTTCTATCTTAATCATTGTATCTGTATAACATACATTTTTAGAACAAACCATATAATATATATTGTGTAAAATATTTTCTATATTCAAATCAAAATCAAAATCCATATTCATAATATAATCAAAATATTGTGTTTGTATAAACACTAGATCCTTATTTTCAAAATAAACCGGTTTGGACATTTATAAGCCCTTTATTTCAAAATGACCTTTATTCCAAAATAAACCAAATTCAAATTCATGTTCCTTATTGATAAAAACATGAGTAAATTAAATGTCCATTTTCCATGTCATGAGGGTAAAATAAATGAAATGAAACCAACCCAAATACGAGTCTACTCTAATTGCTCTAACAAGCTCAAACTCCTCTTTACGTCAACTCAATTGTCTATGAGTTCCGAACCTACATACAAAAAATCCACACACTAAGCTACTGAAAAGTTAGTTATAAGCATAAGAATTCTAACAATCATTCATATATAATCATAGTACATATATTGCGTACTTACCTTACATTTCCAATCATGCTATCAATACCAACATAAAATATAACATCCCTTATTTGCTGGATTAAAACATATATATTGCATTGCTCAGGGTATAACCATATATACATGAGCACATCCAAATAACATTCATGGTGTATACCACATATATTTCCATTTTCTGGTTCCATATGTATAGTTACTGTTTTCCATATATTCGATTTATTTAATCATGTTTTTGTTTTACATATCATAACTAATAAATGGTTTTCATATTCCTTATTCTATTGTATAACCCAATACTCTAAACTCGAACTATTCAGATACGGGTTATGAAACAACTACATTCTCACCTAAGTTTAAGCCACCCTGTTCACTATCTATATTTGTTTGTATAATTGTTCGATTAAGTTTCTCAAGTTAAAAGCACTCTCACCTGAGCTTAAGTCACATTCTCTCTAAAATATAAATTCTTGTGATAAATATATTATAGTACTGTAACCCCCTTAATGACATGTCATCTATTTTATGTTAATCCTCATATAGAGAATTGACATTATTAATTGTAATATGGTTATCCATATCTTTCATAATTCATTTCATATTTTTCATGTAATATCCATATAATATCATATGATTTAGAGCATAAGAAACATATTCATGTTTATGTTTATGTAATCATACTATGTATAGTCTTATATCAACATATAAGGTGTGTGTGCATACTAATTGCATGTTAATTCATCATAAAATTCAATATAAATTTCTATTTTTGGGCTTCACAGGTGGTCTACTCATAGCTTAAGTCGTGATCATATTTTGAGGCAGCATTCATAGGTGTGAACATCATGTCACGATCATGAATTTACAGTATGTGTCAAATTTCAGCACCAATTCAAGGCAATTATGTACTCCACATGCAATGGATCTAAGGCTAACCAATGTTAGCTACTCCTATCAATACTTTCCAACATATTACAAAATTTAACAAGTTATAATACATGCAAATACATCAATTAACCATTTAAACTAGGTTTAATACTTTAGCTATCAAGCTATATCAATAATTAACATCAACTATCAATATTTATTATGCATACAAATCTTAATATGATACATAATCACATTTCGAACATTTTAAATATTAGTTCATGCCAAATTACAAGTCAATTGCACAAAACAATACATAAGCATATTATAATTCGAATTTAGATGCATATATGTATAAACCTGAATTAGAGCCATAACTATTCTCCTCTCTCACATGCCTAATCTCTCTAATAGGTTTCTCCATCTTCCTTATCATCTTCTATCATTGTAACGCCTGTAATTAGAGCTTAGTAATTAATACAAATTAAGAGATATAATTTTATGATTAAGGGTTATGAGAAGAGAGTTAAAAAGAGATGAGAATGTGAAATGTCATAGGGTTCACACATCTGATAATACTTTCATGAATGTGAACCATCGCGAGATAGAATTCTGGGTTTAAATAGACTCACGACTGTGACAGTAGTTGTCACGCCTGTGAACATCGTCATATATAAATTTCATTAGTTGTTCTTTATTTCTTTCTCGACCTAAAATAAAAAAGGAACCCTAGAATTTGAAGATTTCTCACACCAAAGGCTAGTGCTTTATGTTTTCTTTTGATTTCCAGCCCTAAACACCTAATCTAAAGCAAAAGGTCAAGGTTTCAACAAGTTATTGGAAAAAAAGAGAGCATGAAAAGTGGTATTCTTGAGAAGTCCAAACCTAAGAAGGAAGAGAGGAGTCAAATCTTCCTTTCCAGATGTGTTTCCTTCAATAAAGGTAAGGAATCACATTTTCCTTTCATTTTTACAAGCTTTCGTAACTTTAATAATGTCTAGTTCATTTATGGTGAAGACCCATTTCTAAATGGGTTAGATTAGGGTTTGATCTTGAGAGTTTATAGTTAAAGACCCCTCTTTAAGTTGTTTAAAGGTTATAACAAGTGTTAGTAAAGAGTTATATGAGATTAAGGCTGCTAAGAGGGTTAAAGTTAGGGTTTTTACCTTTATTCCTTTAAAAGCTAAGTTTAAGGGTTATAGATTTTGATATTAAGATGTTATATGTGATAGGAGTTGAAAGAAATGGTGGTGAAATCAACCAAAGTGATAATCAAGCTTGAGAGAAACTTGGTTTTTAAGGCTCTATTAATGGTATGTACATACATTCAAATTTCCAAATTTATGGCATGTTGTGTGTTAATTAAGTGATAATCAAATTTTATGCTTTATATGCTAAGTGCAAAGTTCAATGATGTAATTAATTCCATGAGATGTGAGTAATTGTATGAAAAAAATAAGTATGCCTTAAATGAGTATTGATGATGCTTGTAGTATTACATGCAATAAATGTGCCTAAGATGTATTAAATGAAAATGAATGATGATGACTTATGGGTGAAAAAGGTAAGTAAGAATGGTTATATGCATATGGAAACATAAATGCTTAATAGGATAGCTTGTGAACATGAAAAAGGGCTAATGGAGACATTATATGTTATTTGATGCTTTAGCATGTCTTAATGTATGTTTGATATGAATGTTGATAGGAAAAGATTGTTATGGGACAACCATTAGAGAACTTGTATGTGACTTGAACTAAATGCATGATTTAATATTGTTAACTGTTGAAAAACTTAGATTCATGCTCGTGACTAGGTGTTCACGATCGTGAATCTCATTGGATGAATAAGATCACACCCATTAAGAAAGTGCATAAAATGGATAGAAACTTTCATGACTTAGTTCATGGTTTGGTTCACGGGTAGGCTACCCATGACTGAGGTATTCACTGTCATGAACATATAGTTCACACTCGTGAACCCTATATAAATTGATATATATTGTTTTCCTTAAATGTTTATAATGCAATGGTTATTCATATGCCTTCATTATGATATGTTAATGCATGCTCTTATGAATATCGATACACAGATGTTATATGATGGGTTACACATGAACAAAGTATAGATGTTATGAGATATAAATGTCTTGATGAAGTATAAAAAGAATAATATGAACAAGTAAAGCCCAAACTCAATACTAGGACTAAAAGTAGGATAAATGACATGCCATTAAGGGGGTTTACGGTACCATAGTTTCCAATCAATGTGGCTTAAGCTCATAGAGGGCCATTGACTTGAGGAGTCTGGACTGGCACACATGATGATCAATAATATTGTAACACCCCCTCACCCTAACAATAAATAGCCGGATAAAGGAGTGCTATCCTGACTTCACCAATTAACATATCATTTTTAAATTATGTATAAATGAAAATCATTCGTGTGTGTGTATATATATATATATATATATATATATATATATTTACTATGCATTTACTTTGCAGTGTAAAAGAAATCATAATATGAAAGATAAAATACGTTTTATATAATAATATGTTCTTTACAAAACATGTTGTTTATTTTACAAATACTATAAAATAAAATTCAAAAGATAATGTACAAAAGTGGTGTGACCCACAGTGGTTGAAATGCGCTGCTCTACTGGATCAAGTCACCGCTAGCTTTGTCTACTATTGTCTACTTATTCTTTGCTATACCTGCACGACAGGAACTCCCATGCTAAGCTCTAGGCTTAGTGGTGCATATAAATAAGGCAATAAACTATTTTATGCAATATGCATTGCCATATATCTACTTATGCTCACATCATCTTTCCATGCAAATATACATCTCCTAATATTCTAGCATGCATAAATATCAAATTATCCATATCATAATTCATGATTATTATCCATACCACAATTCATGGTTCCTTATTATTATTTTATCTATTTTATTTTCAATCCTTCTTTATAGTCCACAACACCCAATCATCTTTTCATGCAAACATACATCTCATAAATTTTATTCTTTTGTATTTCATATTTATTTTACTATATCAAATCATTATTATCCATAGCCTTTTATTGTGCATAACACCTATGAATCACTGGCTAGGATAACGGAGTTACCATCCAGATACTTAGGAGTGCCACCCGGGCAATATGATATGCGCATACAAGTGCCATTACTGGCTTCAATAATAGTGTCATTACCGACTTCAATAATTGTGCCATTACCGACTTCAATAATCATACCATTAATGGTTTTCATAATACTCCCCCCTGCTTGACATGTCAAACTATCCTAAGTCTAGTTCAAGTTAGGCATTCTAGGGCTTACTCAATGTCATTAAAATTTATAGTTATTAAATTCACCCATTTCATGTGTTTAAAGACTCAAATAATCATATGAAATTTATAGTTCTAGGGCTTTCTTTAGCTTCCTTATGATCAATTTTGCGTGAACTCTACTCTTTCATGTCTTTCTCCCTCTCCTTATCACTTTCTTTTTCACTAGAATCAAGCTTTGGCTATAGAGGAACTTGAGGAAATGTGGGGCTGGTGTAGAGAACAGAAATTTCTAGATGCTAAGTGATAAGGAAGAAGTAATTAATGGCAAAAGACAAACTTAATTTAATAATGGGGACACGTAAGCATATGAATTAAATGTCTCATTCATGCATGTCAATTGCCCATTTAATGCATGCCACTTGGTGTGGCCAGCCTACTCCATGTGTTTAATGTTCCAATCATGCATTTAATTGATGGTTATCCTAATTAATCCTCCAAATTTCAGTAAATTGCAAATTGACCCCTAAACTTTTTAAAATTTACAATTTAGTTTTTCACCGTAAAATAATATCTTTAATCACTTTAAACACTTTAATAGATATTTCCATAATTATTTGCTATTATTTTAATTATTTTTCAGTAAAAATCAAAATTTAGATTTCGATCGAACCGTCAGGTTGATTTAACAATTTGCGCGACTACAGGTCTAAATTAGCGGATAAATTTCGTTCTCAAAATTTTACCTTTTCATTTTGTGAACAACTAGGGATATTGTCTCTTCATGACTTCTTCACTCTCTCATGTGGCTTCTTCTATAGAATTATTCCACCATAGCACTTTAACTAGAGGAATTCTTTTATTTCGAAAAATTTTCTCTTCACGTACTAATATCGCCACTGGTTCCTCTTCATAAGTCATATCTATCTATACTTCCATGTCCTCACTTGGTATGACATGAGTCGGATCAGACCTACATCTCTTAACATAGATACATGGAACATATTGTGAATCTGGTCTAACTTCGGTGGAAGGGCTAAATAGTATGCCACGGGTCCGATTCTTTCTAGAATCTCATAAGGACCAATGAACCTTGGACTCAACTTTCCTTTTCTATCGAACCTCAATATCTTTTTCCAAGGCAAAACTTTAAAGAATACTTTATCACCCACATCATATTCAATGTCTTGCCTCTTTAAATCGGCATATGATTTATGTCGATCCTGTTCTGCTTGTAGCCTTTCCTTGATCACTTTAACTTTCTCTGATCACTTTAACTTTCTCCTTAGTCTGTTGAACTATCTCAGGCCCAATCAAATTTTTCTCATTCAACTTGGTCCAACAAACTGGTGTCCTACATCTTCTTCCATACAATGCCTCATATGGAGCCATGCCTATGCTTCTCTGATGACTGTTGTTGTAGGCAAACTCCATAAGAGGTAGATGTCGATCCCAACTTCCCTCAAATTCAAGCACAAAACTTCTCATCATATCCTCTAACAATTGGATAATCCGCTCTGATTGTCCATCTATTTGTTGATGGAAATTCGTACTGAAATTGGGTCGAGTTCCCAAAGCCTGTTGTAGACTCTTATAGAACTGCGACATAAACCTAGGATCTCTATCAGATATGATGGATATTGGAATTCCATGTAACCTCACTATCTCACTTACATAAATTTCAGCTAGCTTGTTCAATGAATAATCCATTTTGATTGGTAAGAAATGTTCCGACTTTGTCAATTGTTCCACTATCACCCATACTGCATCATGCTTTCTCCGAGTCACCGGTAAATCGAACACAAAATCCATCGTGATTTTTTCCCATTTCCACTCTGGAACTGTTATTGGCTGTAACAATCCTATGGGTAACTGGTGTTTCGTTTTCACTTGCTGACAGGTTAGACACTTAGCAATATACTCAATGATATCCTTTTTCATCCCTGACCACTAGTATTGAGTTTTCAAATCTTGGTACATTAGCTTTCTCTGGCTACTAGTCAATTACACAGTCATAGTCTTTAATCAACTCCAACCATCTTCGTTGTCTCAGATTCAACTCTTTCTGTGAGGGAAGGTATTAAAGACTTTTGTGATCTATATAGATATAACATCTTTCCCCATACGAATGATGTCTCAAGATCTTGAGAGCAAAGACTATCACAGCTAATTCCAAATTATGTGTCGGATAGTTAAGCTCGTGAGGCTTAAGTTGTCTTGAGGCGTAAGCAATCACCTTTCCTTCTTGCAAAAGAACACAACCCAAACCATTATGACTAGTATCACTGTACACAATAAAATCTTTTCTTGGAGTAGGCTGAGTCAAAACTGGTGCTTCAGTCAACATTGCCTTCAGTCAATCAAAGCTTGCTTGACATCTATCTGTCCACTCAAAATGGACCTTTTCTCGTAGTAGTCTTATCAACGGAGTCGCTAAGGATGAAAATCCCTTCACGAATCTCCTATAATATCCAGCTAATCTGAGGAAAATCCTCACTTTTGTCACACTTTATGGTGGTTTCCAATTAAGAATAGCCTTAATTTTACTAGGGCCAACCTGAATACCTTATGTTGAAACTACGTGACCTCGAAAATTGACTGATTTAAGCCAAAACTCGCACTTAGATAGCTTTGCATACAACTACTTCTCCCTCAGTGTTTGCAACACTATTTTGAGAGGTTGATCATGTTCTTCTTGGTCTCTAGAGTAGACAAGGATATCATCAATAAAAACCACTACAAATTGGTCAAGATATGGCTTGAACACTTGATTCATCAGGTCCATAAAAGCTACTGGTGCATTTATCAATCCAAGGGGCATAACTAGGAACTCATAATGACCATAACGAGTCCTAAAAGCTGTCTTAGGTACATTAGACTCCTTGATCTTCAGCTGATGATACCTTGATTGAAGATCTATCTTTGAAAATATGGTTGCACCTTTCAACTGATCAAATAAGTCATCAATCTTAGGCAGCGGGTACTTATTCTTGATAGTCACCTTATTAAGCTGCCTATAATTGATGCAAAGATGTAATGTGCCATTTTTCTTCTTTACAAATAATACTGGAGTACCACATGGTGATACACTAGGTTGTATAAATCCCTTATCTAACAATTCCTGCAACTGTATCTTCATCTCTTTCAACTCTGCTGGTGCCATCCTATATGGTGTAATGGAAATAGGAGTGGTTCTGGGTACCAAATCAATAGCAAATTCGATTTCTCTATCCGGAGGTAACCCTAACAACTCTTCTGGAAACACATAAGGAAACTCACTAACAGTAGGAATATCCACCCATTCCGGAGTTGCTTTTTCCATATCAACCACATACGCTAAGTATGTTTTGCATCCTTTACTGATGAGTTTCTGAGCTTTCAACATTGATATCACATTATCTAGATGTCCTCTATTCTCACCCATCACCATTATCTCATCTTGTTCTGGAATTCTGATGATCATCTGCTTCCTTCCACAATCCACTACCACTCCATAACGAGCCAACCAATCCATTCCCAAGATCACATCAAACTCATGGAATGGTAACTCTATCAAGTCTGTTGGAAATTGCCTACCTTGAATTTCAATAGGGCAATCCCTAAACACTTTGATAACCCTCACATTGTGCCCCAATGGTTTAGTCACTAGAATCTCAAAATCTAGAGCTTGTGGTTCAAAACCCTCTCGACCCGGTAGTGGTGTGCATATGTATGAATGCGTTGACCCTGAATCTATCAATGCATGTATGTCAGATCCAAAGAAAAGGAATTTACCAATTATGACATCAGGTGCATCCTGCTCATCTCGGCCTCGCATAGCAGACGCGCTAGCTAGGGCAGCTCCACTACCTTATAGCCTCTCAACTGTCTCTGATCTAAACTGACTGGGCCCTGCTTGACCTTCTCTGCCTTGCCCTCGACCTTGGCCTCTGCCTTGCCAATAAGCTTGTGAATTTCTAGATGCTAAGTAATAAGGAAGAAGTAATTAATGGCAAAAGACAAACTTAATTTAATAATGGGGACATGTAAGCATATGAATTAAATGTCTCATTCATGCATGTCAATTGCCCACTTAATGCATGCCACTTGGTGTGGCCAGCCCACTCCATGTGTTTAATATCCCAATCATGCATTTAATTGATGGTTATCCCAATTAATCCTCCAATTTTTGATAAATTGCAAATTGACCCCTAAACTTTTTAAAATTTGCAATTTAGTCCTTCACTGTAAAATAATATCTTTAATTACTTTAAACACTCTAATAGATATTTCCATAATTAGTTTCTATTATTTTAATTATTTTTCAGTAAAAATCAAAATTTAGACTTCGGTCGAACCGTCTAGTCAATTTAACAACTCGCACGACTACAGGTCTAAATTAACGGATATGACAAATATTGCATGCAAAAGTTATATATTTACCCACTCAATATGGTTTAATCTTGAAGAGTGTCATTGACTTAAGGAGCATGGACTGACATATGATTATATACGATGATATGGTGGCTTAGCTCGGACGAAGGCCTATGCTCACAACCCATATCCGAATAGTCCGTTTTGAGAGTTGTTGGGCAATGATTTTAAAATGATTAAGGAATAAAATGAAATAGAAAAAAAAGTTCAAAGATACAAGTATTAAAGAATACACTATTGATATGTTATATGTATTGAAAGAAGTTAAATTTGCTTGCTTATGATGTAAAGCTTAGTAAATTATCGTGCCTATAAGGTAAGGTATTTTATATGATAGTATGATATCACTCTTTCCATGATGTTTTATACAATAAAATAATTGTATATGACTTGATGCATGAATACATGAATGAATTTCTATGTCTATATGTACCACTAAGCTTTCAATAGCTTACCGTGTGAGTGTTTTCCCCACACAGGTTGTAACATCCTCTCACCCTAGTAGCACATGCCCAGGTAAAGGAGTGCTACACCGACTTCTTCAATCTTTTAACTTATTTATTGAAAACAATCCATATTCATATTTTTTTTACAATAATATAAAGGAAATATAACATACATTTTATTTATATAGGATAATGTTTATAAAACATTAAGTTAATTTTACAAAATCATAAAAGATATTACATAAATCCAAATACAAAATATAAAATACAACATACAAAATTTTGTGACCTACGACTTCTAGAAAACAACTGCTTTACTGGACTAGGATCATTGTTTCCTTTATATACAAGCTTCAACTACCTCTCTAAAATTTGCATGGAAGGAAACTCCCACACTAAGCTTTAAGCTTAGTGCTGCATATAAATAAGTTAATATATTATTTCATGCAATATGCATTGTCATGTATATTATGTATCATATTATCCTTTTATGCAATTTATTATCTCATTACATTCTAGCATGCAAAAACGTCAAGTCATCTATTTATATCTCATATTCATTCTACTTTATTATATTATTATACATAATCAACTATTTCACATATCATAAATTCTTTTAATTTTATTAACTCATTTATTCCCATAACACCTAGGAACCACTAACTAGGATAATAGGGTTGCCAATCAAGTTTTTATGAGTGTCATCAGGTATTTATGGTATGCACATACAAGTGTCATCACTGGTATTTACCTATATATATAGGTGTCACCACCAAAATTAATAATAGTGTCATTACTGGATTTAATTATAGTGTCATCATCGGCTTCATTAATCGTGTCATCATAGGCATTAATAATCCCCCTGATTGGCATGACAAACTATCAAAAATTCTTGTTATAAGCTAGGTGTTCTAGGGCTTAATTAATGTTATTAAAATTCATAACTCTTAAATTCACACATTTCAAGCATTTTATGACTCAATTAATCATATAATTTCTTAGTGAAAATATTCTTTGCATAATATAACAAGATCCACATTTGTTTACGTATCAAATTCTTCAATTTGTTTTTCTACCCTGATATTGGCAGATTTCATATTCTGTATTTAACATCAATTTTGGTCCTATTATAATCAGAATTAAATTAAAGAGTCTTCTTAAAAACTTTTAAACCTAAATCTTAGATTTAATATAAAACTTGAATCACTAAATTTGGAGTTCTGTAAAAAAAGATATACTCAATTGAATACTGACTGCTAATAAATAAATTTGCCCGAAATTTTCTAGACAGTTTTTGAGTTCAATGTTTGTGCCCAAATTAAGCCTAGTTACAATAAAACCACAATTCATATTCTCATAAAAGTTTTAGCCCTATATCGTAAGTATCAAACCTAACCAAGAACATATTAATCCGAATTATAGAGTTTAAGTTATATCAATATATATACTGACTGTTCCATAGAATTCAGCAGAGAACACACACAAATATCTAATTCACTTTTTACCAAATATATTCATAAGTCTAGCAAGTATGCATCCCCATAATTTTATCACAAAAAATTATTAATTCACAATCATTAACATGCCAATTTCTCAAATCATGTAACTTAAGAATAAAACATAGGCTATTGCCTTAAATTATGCGCAAATCTCTTCTTTTTCTCTTTCACTTTCTCTAGGTAGCTTTCTCATTGCCTTTATTTCCTTGAGCTTGTTTCTTGTTATTAGGAACTCCTACAATATCATAAAACCATCATCAAAACCTTCTTTGTCCTTAACTCTCAAAACCCTAAACTCTTTCAAATGAAACCCTAAATTCTCTCTCTTCAACCACAAGCTCTAAATGAGCTGAAAACCCAACTTTCTTTATATTTTTCTTTTCTTGATCATCACTTTGGAAGATTTCACTCTCCTCTAAATTTTTTTTCTCCCATTCTTTTAGCTTCATCTAATTCTACAAGCTTTGTTGTGTATGGAAATCACTTTAGCTTGATATGTCTCTCTCTACCTATTCTCTTTCTCTCTCTATAAGCTCTTGGCTATAGTGGTATATGGAAGGTTGGTGTGGACTGATTTTTTATGCAGAAAATGAAGTTAGAGAATATAAAAAAATGAGAAGAAGAAGAAGAAGAAGAAGAAGAAAAGAAAAGAAAAAGAACTAAATTTCAGCCTTGGGTCGCACATTTGACCATGTACATAACATTAGCTTAATTAACATGTGAATCTCCTTTTTTTTCTTTATGTTACCTGACCACACACACACACACACACATATCATGTCCAAAATTATGTTTTTAATTAACAATAATCTCATTAAATCCTCAAACTTCAATAAATTAAAAATTGACTCCAAAACTTATCAAATTTTGCAATTTAGTTGTTTACCATTTTAGACATCTTTTAAACACTTATTAGTCATATTTCATAATTATATATATCATTATATAATTATTTTCTAGTTAAAATCCAAATTTAGACTTCGGTCGGTCAAACGAGTGAACTTATCGATACTTGCGATGCAGGGCCTAAATTATATAACATTCTCTCACACTTAAAATAAATTTCTTCCTCAAAATTTACCTATTCATTCTGTTTTAAACAACTGGGGATATTACCTCTTCATCGTTTCCTCACTTTCCCATGTGACTTATTCAACTGCATGATTTCGCCACGTGACTTTAACTAGAGGAGCTCTCTTATTTCAGAGAACTTTCTCTTCATGTGCTAAGATAGCCACTGGTTCCTCTTCATAAGAAATATTTGTTTGCACTTCTCTCTTCATCTGGTATAATATGAGTCAGGTCTGAACGATATCTTCTTAGCATTGAAATATGGAAAACATTGTGAATTCTATTCAACTCTAGTGGAAGGGCTAATTGATATGCCACTGGTTTGATTCTTTCTAGAATCTCATAGGGTCCAGTGAACCTAGAACTTAACTTCCTTTTCTACTGAATCTCAACACCTTATTCCAAAGTGAAACTTTGAGAAATACTTTGTCACCAATAACATATTCAATATCTCTCCTCTTAAGGTCAGTGTATGACTTATGTAGATCTTGTGCTAGTTTCAATCTTTCCTTAATCATTCTAACTTTCTCTTCTGTCTGTTGAACTATTTGTGGTCTGATCAATTTTTTCTCATTCAACATGATCCAACAAACTGGGGTCCTACACTTTCTTTTGTACAAAGCCTCATAAGGAGCCATGCCAATGTTTGTGTGATGACTATTATTGTAGGCAAACTGCATAAGAGGTAGATATCGATCCCAACTTCCCTCAAATTTGAGCACATAGTTGCTCATCATGTCTTCTAGCAACTGAATAAATCGCATTGATTGTCCATTCGTTTATGGATGAAAGGCCATTCTGAAACTAAGTCGAGGTCCCAAAGCCTGCTGTAAGCTGTTATAGAACTGCGATGTAAATTTAGAATCTCTGTCAAAGATAATGGACATTGGTACTCTTTGAAGTCTCACTATCTCATTAACATAAATCTTGGCTAGCTTGTTCAATGAATAATCCATCCAGACTGTTAGGAAATGTGCTGACTTTGTCAATCGATCTACTATAACCCATATGACATCATGCTTCCCCCGTGTCACTGGTAAACCGAACACAAATTCCATCATGATATTTTCTCACTTCCACTCTAGTATGGGTATTGGGTGTAGCAATTCTGTGGATAACTAATGTTCAACTTTCACTTGTTGACAGGTCAGACACTTAGTAACATACTCCGTCATATCCTTCTTCATCCCTAGCCACCAGTACTATGCTTTCAAGTCTTGGTACATTTTGTTTCCATCTAAATGCATGGTATAGACCATTTCATAGCTTCCTTTAAAATCTCTAACTTCAATATTTTTATACTCCGTACACAAATTTGATTCTTGAAATACACGGTACCATTATCTATCAAAGAAAATTTTGACTTTTTTCATTTTTTACGGTTTTGACTATCTTTACCAGCTTTTCATCTTGCTTATGAAAACCCATTAATCCTCTGCATCAGAGTAGACTCCACTCATAACTCAGCTAACATATTCCTACTTAAGGCATTAACTAGCACATTCGGTTTTCCTGGCTGGTAATCAATCACACAATCATTGTCTTTAATAAGCTCCAACAATCTTTGTTGTCTCAAGTTTAACTTTTTCTGTGAAGGCAGATACTTAAGAATTTTAGGGTTCGTATAAATGTAACATCTTTCTCCATATAGGTAATGTCTCAAGATCTTGAGAGCAAAGACTATCACTGCAATATGTAAATCATACGTTGGATAGTTAAGCTCGTGATGTAGCACCCTCTTGATTAACTAGGATAAACCTGATTAATTAAGCTGACACTATGAAAATAGTCATGCGGAAAACCTATGAAAATTTATAATTTTTCTTTGCATCATGGCCTCGATGACTTGCCTAAAACATACAGTAAAAAAATGTTTGACTTAATATTTAAATTTCTTTTCATAAATAAAACATGTTAACCCTTGATCAAGGGTTTATAAAAATGCATGTCCTTAACAAGGAATTACATAATTCTTCAACATTGACATGTATAAAAATAAACAACCCCCTTACTATGACATGTACACAAAATGCAAAAGTTCACCGACTCGTGTAGGGTTTGATCTGATGTCTCGGATGTCTAGGCTGCTTTTCTTGTTCAACTTCTACTTATCTACAAGGCTTTGACCTACGTGGGGAAACACCCACATGCTAAGCTACTGAAAGATTAGTGGTATATATAGGCATAAAAATTCATTTACAATTATACATTATACGTATTTCATTGAATTATGTAAGAATATCATGTCATGACAATAGAATCATAATATCATATAGACTATCTTACCTTGTGGAAGTATAATTCGTTGAACATATAATGATAACTACAACATGTAACATTTCACTATGTGCATAAACATACTTGCATACTTATGCCTTTGCATTCATTTCATGTTACTATATTCTTTACTTACTTTAACATATTTGACATTATTGCCCAACAACTCTTAACACTAACTGTTCAGATATGAGTTATGGACAGGGGTGCTCTTTGAGCTTAAGCCACCCTGCCACTATCTGTAAACATGTGCCAATCCAGGCTCCTCAAGTCAATGGCACCAGTCTAGGCTAGCCATATTGACTGAGTAAACATATAGCTTTACATGTAGTATCATTTGTAATAATGTGTGCTAGTCCAGGCTCCTCAAGTCAATGATGCTCTGATCTTAAGCCACATTGACTGGGTAAACATATAATTATGATACCATAACCTCCTTAATGGCATGTCATCTATCCTACAACTAGTCTTAGTATCGAGTCTGGGCTTTACTTGTTCATATCCTTTATTAGTTCTATTATAGCACTTGTATCTTAAGCATATACACTTTAATTCAAGTGTGCAATCATAGAACATTCATATACTGCTATCCATAGAAACATACTTCAATATATCATCATTGAAAATATTTGCATAACCATTGCATAAAATGTCATATTACCTTTAAAACATGTTTCATAGGCATGAACTATATGTTCACAGTTGTGAAGGCCCATTCACGGGTACCTTTACCCGTGAACCAAATTGTGACCTTGGTAATGAACACTTTTGTCCATTTTATGTATCTTTTTCATGGGCGTTACTTCATTCGTGAGATGAGATTCATAGCCGTGTATACCTAGTCACGGGCATGAATTTGGGTTTTCCAGCAGTTAACAGCATTAAAAACACACATTCATTACAAGTAACATGCAAGGCTTTAAAGATTTTCCCATGACAACCTTTTCCTATCAACATTCTCATCACATCATGCATTAAAACATGTTAAAGGATCATTCAATATACACAATCACTACATTTACCATTTCCTTATTCACCAACTATTTTTTTTAAGCATTTATGCTTCCATATACATTAATCATTTCTTACTTACCTCTTTTACCCATTAGGAATCATCATTTATTATCTCATAAATGCCTTTTTAGCACATTTATTACATATACATTACAAACATAAACACTGCTTATTCAAGGCATACTTATATTTATAGCATTTCATACTCAAAATCCTATCTCATGGCATTAATTACCTCATTTGAACTTGACATTTAGCATTTAAAGTATACAATTCAATCATCACTTAATTAACATCCAACGTGCCATACTTGGGAAATTGAATGCATATATATACATACCTTTAATGGAGCCTCACAAAACCAAGCTTATCTCAAGCTTGCTTATCGTTTTGGAGGATTTCACCACATCCCCTTTCAACTCCTATCATATATAACATATCTTTGTCAACATCAAAAACTTATATGCTTAGCCTTTAAATTCATAAGGGTAAAAACCCTAACTTTAGCCCTTTCAACATCCTTAAACTCATATAACCTCTTACTAGCACATGTTATAACTTTTAAACAATTTAAATATGGGTCTTTAATCTTAATCACTCAAGATTAATCCTTAACCTAACCCATCTGGAAATGGGTCTCTACCATATTCGAACTAGACATGATTAAAACTATGAAAACTAGTAAAAACTAAATGAAACTGTGATTCCTTACCTTAATTGAAGGAAAACACGGTTGGATGAAAGATTTGACTCCTCTCTTCCTTTTTGGGTTCTTACTTCTTAATAAAACCAATTCTTTATGCTCCTCTTTCCAAAGAGCATGTTGAAACTTGGATCTTTTGCTTTAGCTTAGGTGTTTGAGGTTGGAAATCTAAGAAAAACATAAGGCTTTGGTCTCTAGTATGAGGAAATCTCGAACTCTAGGGTTTCTTTTGATTTTTGTTTGTGGGAAAAAGGAAGAACAACTGTCATGTTTTTTATATCTGACAATGTTCATAGGTGTAACCCGACAAGTCATGGGCGTGATCAACAATTTTCACAGCCGTGGTAATTAAGTCACAGGTGTAACTATGCACTCATCACTATCATCATCTTTCTTTAACTTTTTTTTTTCCTTTAAACATATACTTGTGTCTTTTCTTAAGCCATATTATTAACTAGGCCCTAATTGCAGGCATTGCATGTGAGACTTGAGCTGTCTAAAGGCATATGCAATCACTCTTTCCTCTTGCATAAGAACACAACCTAGTCATTATGACTTGCATCACTGTACACAACATAATTTTTTCCTGGAGTAGGCTGAGTCAAGATTGGTGCTTCAGTCAACATTTTCTTAAGTCTATCAAAACTCTCTTGGCACTTGTCTGTCCATTTAAGTTGAACATTTTTCATAGTAACCAAGTCAAAAAAGTCGCTAAAGATGAAAATCTCTTCACTAACCTCCTATAATATCTAGCTAATCCGAGAAAACTCCGCACTTTTATCACATTACAAGGTGGTTTCCAATTATGGATAGTCTCAATCTTACTAGAGTCAACTTAAATACCTTTTGCTGATACTACATGTAACACCCATTAATTAGAGTTTAATTTGAATAAGTATGTGGTATAATTAGGAAAAAACATGATAGATAATAGAGATTAAAATAGATGGAATAAATGATTAAATTAGAAATTAAAATAAATTAAATTGATAGCCATGATGAATTTGAATAAATTAGACCACATAATTAAATTGTATTTTTGGTAAAACAAAATTAAAGATATTAGATATAAGGAAATATGAGAAGATAATAATAATAATAATAATAATAATAATAATAATAATAATAATAATAATAATAATAATAATAATAATAATAATAATAATAATAATAATAATAATAATATGTGAAGATAATAATAATAATAATAAAATTAAAAAAAAAAGAAAAAGAAAAGTAAAGTGAACAGTAAAATGGTCAGCAAAAAAAAAAGACCAAATACGGGAAAAGGGTCTGAAGTCTTTCTTTTGGCCATTTCTTCCAACTTCATCTCTTTTCTCCTTTTTCTTCATCATCCCTTTTCCTTCCTCCATATCACAACTCAAATTATTCATCATCTTCTTCAAGATTTGCATCAAAAATTAGTCCAAATAAATCTTATCTTGGTAAGAAATATTTTTCTTATGATTATTGTGTTATTAGAACTCTTTAGGTTATATTTTTATAGGATATTGTACTCTATTATTGATTATCTTGTGAATCTAATTTGGGGATGTGTTAAACATAAAAATTGTTCATCAATGTCTTTTGTATCTCTCTGCCAAATTTTATTGAATGATTTTGAGTATTTGAAGAGATATGGTTATTGGGGTGAAACTAGTTCAGGGAGACGTATCAACTAAATGACACACGGTTTTTGTAAAAATTGATCATCTTACAGGTTTTTTAAAATATGAAAGTTGTAGGTATATATGTTATTGAGGTCTCTAAAAAATTTCGTATAAATTTCTCTTGTGTAGGTTGAGTTATTCTGAAATGAACTATGATTGTTCCTTGATTGAGTTGGTTTCATATACCTGTGCAGTTCTAGTAACTTCGTCCCTATATTTCACCTATTTTTAGATCAAATTAGACAAATTTAAAAACATAAAAGTTTTACTCCTATGTCTTATCTAAATTTATGTGAAAGTATCACCCTAAAATGTTATGTATTTTGTGAGTTATGAGCTGATCAATTAAACTGGTCGGGTTGATACTCTATGTTGAACCAGTTATATATCCTCCAATATTTGTGAACCTTAGAGACCGAATCTGGAAATGAGTTAAACATGAAAAATTTTCCAAATTAACTTATATAACTTTATAAAAATATTCAGAATAATTGAAGCTACATATTGAAAGCTATGAATTTTTGAATTGGGTACCTTGAAACTGCCTAAGGGCAGAAAATAGGGTAACATTTAAAATTATACCAAAAATTATGTAAAGGTTTAAAAATTCTGAAATTTTAGTATATTTTATTTTTACATGTTATATTTAATTAGAATTAAGAATCATATAAATTGGATAAGTGTAGAAAAATTTATTGATCCAACAGTCCTTAGAGGTCTTGTTCTAGCTTAAAAGAAATTGTAGTTATTTATTTAAATTATATTAAGAATAAATATTTTATCAAGGTATTAATGAATTATATACTTTTTTAAAATTAGGATTTCAACAAGAATAAGACCAACAAAAGTGAACAAGCTCTGAGCTTATATTTTGGAAAAGAAAAACCGCATCGAGGTTTGTACATATATGTATTCTAGTTTGCCCTTATGCATGAATGTGTGTGCAAGACATAAATTATATGTCACAATGATGAAATTATATGTCATGACATGTTTTAAAATTATAGAAATGTTATTAATTGTTAACTTAATATTATGCTAATATTTGATAAAATATCATGCTACTATATGATATTGAAATAAATTATGAGTATATGATTATGTTAATATGAAATAATATTTGTCACAGAAACAAGTACTTAATGTTAATAATTGCCCATTTCTCTACCTGAGGACTGACATAAGATAGATGGTGCACCATTAGGGGAAATTTTCGGTACCAATATTGATATGATTTAAGGACAGGGTGACTATAGCTCCGAGAGCGCCCCTAATCCTAATTACACATAGATAAATGATTATACTAGGTTAAGGTAGCTGAAGCTACGCGAGCGCCATTGACTTGAGATTATAGTGAGTAGGGTGGCTTAAGCTCGGTGAGTGTCCCTATTTCACACCCCGTATCCGGACAGTCGGGAAATGAGATTTTGGGCTAATAATTCATAGAATAAAATATGAAATTTAATTAATTGATGTAAGTAACAAAGTGTAAGATGCTTACATGAGGTGGTGCAAATTTAATTATTGAATAATGTTATTTTGTTTATTTTTTTATGTTATGTATTTATTTATTTTATATGACAAATATGCAATAAAATTTGATATGCCATGATTTTATTTGAGACATGCATTTTTGTGATTGCTTGGGGAAAACTTTAATACTTATATGTACCACTAAGCTAGAGATAGCTTAGCGTGAGTTCTTCTCATGCAGGAATTGAAGTTGTAGATAGTAGATAATGGAGTTGATCAGGAAGAAGTCCAAGCCCATATCAGTAGAGACACAAAAAGCATAGTTAAAGGGTTGGTTATCTATTATTATTATTTTTAGTTTGACTATGTATATGGTGTGGTAGACATGTCTCATATATTAATATTGTGTATGTAAATAATTATGTAACATAATCGGGTGCCATATGTGTATACAATATAAGGATATATATATATATATATATATATATATATATATATATATATATATATTGTTAATTAGAACAACTTGCCTAAACCAATATAAATAAATAGATTAAGTTATTTAAAATGAAAAAAAAATTCAATTCGAACAGATTATCGAGTTAAGCTTGTGGCATCTTTTTTATATACGTGGGATTATTCCTAATAAATAAGTGGGACATCACACTACATGACCTAGAAAACTAACTATTTCCAGCCAAAACTCATACTTTGATAACTTAGCATATAACTGCTTTTCCTTCAATATCTGCAGCACTATTTTGAGATGTCGATCATGTTCTTCCTTGTCTCTAGAATATACCAGAATATCATCAATGAACACCACTACAAATTGATCAAGATATGGACTGAACACTCAATTCATCATGTCCATAAAACATTGTTGGTGCTTTCATCAAACCAAATGGCATCACCAAGAACTCATAATGACCATAAGGAGTCCTGAATGTCTTCTTCAGTACATTTGACTCCTTAATCTTCAACTGATGATACCCTGATTGAAGATCTATCTTGGAGAATACATTTGCTCATCTCAACTGGTCTAAAAGGTCATCAATCCTAGGCACCGAGTACTTATTCTTGATAGTCATCCAATTAAGTTGCCTATAATCAATGCAAAGACATAGAGTACCATCTTTCTTCTTCACAAACAACACTGGAGCACCCTATGGTGTCACACTAGGTCAAATGATGCCTCTGTCCAACAAATCTTGTAGCTGCAGTTTCAACTCTTTTAACTCCACATATGCCATCCTATATGGTGTAATTGAAATAGGAGCAGTGCCAAGTATCAAATCTATAGCAAACTCCACCTCTCGATCCGGTGGTAATTCTGGCAACTCTTCTAGAAATATGTCAGAAAACTCACACATAGTAGGAATGTCAGTCAATTTCAAGCTGCTCTTTTTCATATCGATCCATAAGCTATATAAGCTTCGCATCCCTTATTAATGAGTTTTTGAACCTTCAACATTGATATCATCTTATCACCCATCACCACTATATCTTTGTGATCTGGGATTGCCAATCCATTCTTAGAATCACATAAAATTTGTGAAATGGTGACTTTATTAAGTATGCTAGAGTTGCCTATCTTGTATCTCAATCGGGCAACTCTTGAATACCTTGCTAACACTCACATTGTATCCTAACGAGTTAGTCACAAGGATCTCAAATTCTAAAGCCTTCGGTTCTAAACCTTCTCGACCCAGTGGTAGTGTGCATAAGTAAAAATGCGTTGACCCTGAATCTGTCGATGCATGGATGTAATGCCCGATAATTTAGGCCACGGTCGCGGTTGATCGAAATCCGGCGCGCTGAACCGATCGGGGTCTAAATTCAGACATGAAAGAAATAAATTTAAATAATAATAAGATGGGAGAAAAATATTTTGAATATTATTAATTGAGAATTTTGAAGTTTGGAATTAAAATTGGGAAAAAAATTATTTTTCGCTGAACGAAATTTGGAATTGCAGTGTTTTTGGCACAGAAATTCTAAGAAGGCATAAAAATGGAATATTCTTTATCTAAGGAAAGGAATATTCTTTTGATTAAAATAAAGTAAGAGTGATTTAAATTAATGGACCAATAGGAAGCAAGATTAGTAACTAATCCTAACCACCCACCTAATCCAACTATAAAAAGTCAAATTTTCACTTTTTTGACCATTCTTCTTCTTCTTCATCTTGACCAAACTCATTTCTCTCTCTTTTCTTCTTCTTTGCCGTGAGCTTCTCCTCTCCCATTTACTTTTGTTTTTCTTTCTTCAAATCAAGCTAAGATTAGATGAAAAAAAAAGGGGATTAAGGCAAGATCATGAAGAAAGTGAAGTAAAGTGAGCAAAACTAAGGAAGAGGAAGGAAGAAAGGAAGAAAAAAAAAAGATTTTTTAGCCATTTGGAAGATCATCAAAGGTGAGTTTATATTTTCCATCTCCTTACTTTCTTTTTCTCTTTTCTTTGAGTTTGAGGTTAGTTGCCATTATAGCTAGTAAATTAGGGTTATTAGTATGCTAATGGTGATTAAGGGTGGATTAGTGTGATTAGTGTTTGATTAGTGTAAAATTTATTGTTAGGGCAAGGAAGTGAACAACCTTTGAACCAAAATCAAAGGGGAAGTAAGGGCAAGGAAAAGGCTATCTAAGAGGAAGAGAAAAGTGAAGAAAAATAGAACTTTGAGGTATGTACATTTGGCAAAAATTCAATATAGAAAAGTATTGATTTTGATTTTGTGATGTAG
The DNA here is from genome assembly GCA_023653625.1 of Triadica sebifera. Classification (NCBI taxonomy): domain Eukaryota; kingdom Viridiplantae; phylum Streptophyta; class Magnoliopsida; order Malpighiales; family Euphorbiaceae; genus Triadica; species Triadica sebifera. The sequence goes on from CM042897.1 coordinate 20,295,833, forward strand.
TGAATTTATGTATGAAATTCTGAACATTTGATTGAGTGATTAAATGATGCCATGAATGTGAAAATAAAGACTAGAAAATGAGGTTGATGCATGAAAATGGAAAATGTATGAATTATTTGATGTGCTGGAAAATTCGTCTTATGAACAGTGTCTAGTGTTTTGGTCATAACTTGAGTTCTGGATATCATTTCTGAGTGATTCGTGCTGTATTGGAAAGTTAAGAAATAGGTCTTGAACTTTCATTCAGACCATTAGACCTAAATATGCCTAGAATTAGGTGAAACATGGACTCAAACTTTGAACTAGAAATCTGTCCAGAAAAAAAAAATACTGGGCAGATTGCAATGAACATAGGTTGGAAAACAATTCCTAACTTTTGCTACGAAATTATTTTTAATGTGATTCCAGTTGGAAATTAAAGATAAGAGATGTACCTACATTTTTCTAGTTGATCACTTGTCCAAATTCCATCTATAAATGGATGAAAAAGATATAGAAATATAAGGCAGAAATCTGTCCAGTAAAATACTGGGCAGATTGCAGCGAACGTAACTTAGGAGAAAATTTATAACTTTTGCTACAAATTTTTGATGTGATTCCAGTTGGAAATTAAAGATAAGACATGTACCTATATTTTGTTACATGATCACATGACCAAATTCTGTCTAAAAATAGACGAAAAATGCTGAGCAACATAAGGTAGAAATGTTGTCCAGAATAGGACAGCTGGTAGAAATGTGTTGATTGTGGATTTATGTGTTAGAAAATGTATTGATTGAATTTTTCTTATATTTATAATGATTAAATGAGCTAGTATAAGGTTGTAAAATATTGAATGAGAATTATTGCATTTATATGGAATTTATATTAATGTTTCCCTACATAATTTATGCAAATATGAATAAAGGTAACAAATGTAATTTAAGCCCTATAACATCTAGTCTAGAACTAGAAATTAGGATAAGTTGGCATGCCAATAAAAGGGTAGAAATGTAGGCACTAAATATAATAGTGCTGAGTTAAAATTATGTAGGCACTAAAAATAATAGTGCTGAGTTGAAATTTACGTAGGCACTAAGAATTAGTGCTGAGTTCGAAATTTACGTAGGCACCAAAAAGGTGCTGAGTTGTTATTGAAAATGTAGGCGTTAAACGCCGAGTTATAAAATAATTATGTAGGCGCCGAGTATACTGCCGGAGAGCAGAAACCCTGTATCCAGTGTTTAGTTCCGATCTAAAATGTCGTGGGCTATTAAATAAATAACAGAAAAAAAATGTGAAGTATGAAATTCATATTGTAAATTTTATATCTTGTATTGTTAAAATTTCAAGCATGCTTAATGAATAAAATGTCATAATTCATGAATTAAATATTTTTGCATGAAGAAAATAGTTTATTATTAATTGAATATTTGGCATGCTAAATAGGTTAATTGTAGTTTCTAAAATTTTATTTTAGAATTATTTATGTAATGATTGGATAGTTGCCAAACGTACCACTAAGCTAGTAGCTTAGCGCGTGTGTTTCACGCGCAGATAAATAGAAGTAGCTATTCCGATAGGGCGACCGAAGAAGAGGGAACCCCAAGATCAGATTGCAGCAGTCTAGTTCTTTTTGTATGTTTTGATAATGATGTTGTAAAAATTAAGTTTTAAGAATTTTGTTGATGTAAATTTGTGGCTTGTAATATTTATAAGTAATGGATTTGGTAATTATATATATCTAGAATTATTGTAGTTATATTTTTAAATATCATGGTTTAATGAATAAGTTATTTTGAATCACAATATTCCCATCACTAGATATATATTTAAATTGAAAAAAAATATATTTATACAAAATTGAGCGTTGGTTTTAAATTAAATGAGCTTAGTAGCACTTCCATATCCTATTAGCAATTAGTAGGGTAAGTGAGCGCTACATTTAGTGGTATCAGAGCCCAGGTTAATGATTCTTAATCAGTGGGTGTAAAATAGAATATGTGTCTCATTTATATGCATAAAATGCTGCAATTATCTGATTTGGGTCCCTTCTCTTGGTTTATAGGTAGATATGGATTCGGAATCGGAACAAGATTTCTCTGAAGATGAACTGAGTAATAGTCCTTCACGCTCAGCCAATCCCAGACAACCTCAATCTGTGAGAGATTCTGGGCCGAGTGTAGTAGCTCCTCCGAGAGTAGAGAGACAGGATAATTTAGGACAGGAGCCTCTTATGGAGCAGATAGCTAATTTATTGCAACGGATAGTACAAGCAGTTCCACAACCAGCTCCACCTCCTCCTCCACCTCAGCCAAAACCCCTGATTGATAAGCTGAGAAAATATGGGGCCACAGATTTTATGGGAAGGAGAGAGGATGACCCAGCAGCTTCAGAGTTTTGGATGGAATCCACATAAAGGGTGTTTATGGAATTGGAGTGTCCAGAGGAACAGAAGGTTAGATATGCAGTGTCCCTTTTAAAAGATCATACCTATGATTGGTGGAAATCAATTTTATAAAAGCCCCAGACACCGAAGCCACCTTACTGGAATTTCTTCAAGGCAGAATTTAGCAAGAAATATGTGCCAAGAGTTTATGTGAATGAAAAGAAAAGGGAGTTTCAAGACTTGAAGCAGGGAAGCATGTCAGTCGCCGAGTATGAGATGGAATTCACCCGACTAAGTAAATATGCGACTGGAATCATCGCTGATGAGGCAGACAGATGCCGAAGATTTGAGGATGGGCTTAATGATGATATTGGGAATATGGTGACCGCCCTTCAGCTTGAGGATTTTTCTACACTAGTATCCTCAGCCATTAGTGTGGAAAAGAGGTCAAAGAGAAAGAGGATAGAAGAGCTACCATGGAGACAGACATTTATTATGGGCCAAACATCAGGTAAAAGGGGGTGGACAACGCCTAGGTTTTTCCAGTCACAGGGTACTAGATCAAACTTTTCAACTAGGCAAAGCCAGCGGTCGAGGCCAGAGGGATCTACAGCTAGTGCACCAGCTTCGGGTAATAGGAGATTCATATCTGTCACATGTCAACATTGTGGGAGATCACATGCAGGTGATTGCTGGTGGATTACTAGAGCATGCTTACGATGCGAATCTACTGAGCACAAACTGAAAGATTGCCCGAGAGGAAGAGGTACAGGTGGTGTAATATCAGTTCAGGTTCAGAATGTCACTCGAGGCAGAGGCAGGGGACAAGGACAGTCTAGAAGTGGCAGAATTGGGCAGAGTATATCAGAATCAGTGAATAGAGCAGAAGGTAGTCGAGCCCCAGCCCGAGCATATGCCATGAGAGCTCGTGAGGAGCAGGATGCCCCGGATGTGATAATTGGTAAATTTTCTCTTTATGATACTGATTTATTTGCACTGATAGATTCGGGTTATACACATTCATATTTATGTATGTCACCAACTAGTCACGGTAATATGGTAGCAGAGGAATTAGATTATGATATATTAGTGACCAATCCTTTGGGTCATGGAGTGAAAGTTAGTCGAGTCTATAAAAATAGTCCAATCAAAGCTCAGAATGTAGAATTCCCAGCTGATCTAATAGAGTTGCCATTCCGTGAGTTTGATGCAATCTTGGGGATGGATTGGTTAACTCGGCATAAGGCAGTGGTGGATTGTCAGTATAGGAGAGTGACTTTCAAGAATTCAGGGCAGGATGACGTGATTGTCCTAGGTGAGAACCGACCATACTTGACTAATGTCATTTTTGTGACGAAGGCAATTAAGCTTATCAAAAAAGGATGTGAATCATTTTTGGCACATATTGTAGATACCAAAAAGGAGAGTCTAGATCTCAGGGAGATTCCTACAGTATGTGAATATCCAGATATATTTCCTGAGGACTTGCCAGGGTTACCACCTGTCAGAGAGATAGAGTTTGTCATTGATGTTTTGCCAGGCACAGCCCCGATATCGATCACTCCTTACATAATGGCACCTGCTGAACTAAAAGAATTAAAGGTCCAGTTGCAAGAGTTGTTAGAGAAAGGGTTTATCAGGCCTAGTGTCTCACCTTGGGGTGCTCCTGTTCTATTTGTGAAAAAGAAAGATGGCACCTTTCGGTTGTTCATTGATTATCGTCAGTTGAACAAGATGACAATTAAGAACAAATATCCCTTGCCGAGAATAGATGACTTGTTTGATCAGTTGAAAGGAGCAGGGGTATTTTCTAAGATTGACCTCAGATCAGGTTATCACCAATTGAGAATTAAAGAATCAGACATTTCAAAAACAGCATTTAGGACTCGGTATGGTCATTACGAGTTCTTAGTAATGCCTTTTGGCTTGACGAATGCCCCAGAAGCATTTATGGATCTAATGAATAGAATCTTTAGGCCTTATTTGGACCAGTTCATGGTGGTGTTCATAGATGATATCTTGGTGTACTCCAGAAGCAAAGAAGAGCATAATCAACATCTTCGTATTGTCTTCCATACCTTGAGAGAGAATCAATTATATGCGAAGTTGTCGAAATGTGCATTCTGGTTAGATGAGGTGGCCTTTCTAGGGCATATTGTCTCAGCCGATGGGATCAGAGTCGACACCAGTAAGGTAGAGGCAATCCTCAACTGGAAACCGCCTCGGAATGTGACAGAGGTGAGAAGTTTTCTTGGTTTGGCTGGTTATTATTGGAGATTTGTGAAAGGATTTTCAATGATAGCCGCACCACTGACAAAATTGCTTAGAAAGGAGACCAGATTTGAGTGGTCAGAACGATGCCAGACTAGTTTTGATAAGTTGAAGAAAATGTTGACAGAGGCACCAGTGTTGACACAGCCTACTGCGGGAAAAGATTATGTGGTGTACAGTGATGCTTCCTTTAATGGTTTGGGCTGTGTACTAATGCAAGAAGGCAAAGTGATCGCTTATGCTTCCAAACAACTGAAGCCTCACGAGAGAAATTATCCAACACATGATCTGGAACTAGCAGCCATTGTGTTTGCATTGAAAATATGGCGACACTACTTGTATGGCGAGAAATGTTATATCTATATAGACCATAAAAGTTTGAAATATTTGCCTTCACAAAAGGAACTCAATCTGAGACAGAGGAGATGGCTAGAATTGATCAAAGACTACAATTGTATCATTGACTATCAGCCCGGTAAGGCCAATGTGGTAGCTGACGCGCTGAGTAGAAAAACTCTGGCAGGTAAATGTTAAAACTTAAATTTATTAAGTGAAAAAAAATGGAATAATAAGTTTTTTATATATTATTTTGGCAGAATTGCGGATTCAACCCACATTGATCCAACAAGTAAAGGACAATCAGAAGCAAGACACGAAATTAAAGAAAATCTTTGAAATGGTGAAAAAGGGTGAAAAACCAGAATTTACTATTGAAGCAGATGGGAGTTTAAGGCATAAGGGCAGGTTGTGTGTGCCAGACATACCAGAATTGAAACAAGATATTTTGAAGGAGGCTCACAACATTATTTATGCAATGCACCCAGGAAGCAACAAAATGTATCATGACTTGAAGGCATATTACTGGTGGCCAGGAATGAAAAGAGATATCACAGAGTATACTACTAGATGTTTAACTTGTCAGCAAGTGAAGGCAGAGCATCAAGTACCAAGTGGATTATTGCAGTCTATTTCAATTCCGGAGTGGAAATGGGAAAGAGTCACAATGGACTTTGTTTCTGGTTTGCCCTTGACACAAAAGAGGCATGATGCAGTATGGGTAGTAGTAGACCGGCTCACCAAATCAGCTCACTTTCTACCGATCAAGATGGATTATCCACTTAACCGTTTGGCAGAGATCTATGTTAATGAGATAATCCGTTTACATGGTGTGCCAGTTTCAATCATTTCAGATCGAGACCCGCGGTTCACTTCACAATTCTGGAAAAGTTTGCATCAAGCCATGGGTACTCGACTCAATTTCAGCACAACGTTCCACCCATAAACAGATGGACAATCAGAGAGGGTCATACAGATATTGGAAGATATGTTGAGGAGTTGTGTGATAGAATTTGAAGGCAGTTGGGATAAACATCTTCCATTGATAGAATTTGCCTACAATAATAGTCACCAAGCCAGTATCGGTATGGCACCATATGAAGCCTTATATGGGAGAAAATGTAGAATGCCTCTAGGTTGGACCGAGCTTAGTGAAAAGAAAGTAATGGGTCCAGATCTAGTTCAACAGACAGAGGAAAAAGTGAAAGTAATAAGAGATAGACTAAAAGCTGCTGCTGATAGACAAAAATCATATGCAGATTTGAAAAGGAGAGATATTGAATATACAGTTGGTGACAAAGTGTTCTTAAAAATCTCACCTTGGAAAAGGATTTTCCAATTTGGAAAGAAAGGAAAGTTGAGTCCTAGGTTCATTGGACCATACGAGGTACTTGAACGCATAGGTCCAATGGCGTACAAATTAGCTCTACCGCCAGAGTTAGACAAGATTCACAACGTATTTCATGTGTCCATGTTGAGAAGATATCGATCAGATCCATCTCATATCATATCAACAGAACCTATAGAGATACGACCAGATTTAACTTATGAAGAGGAACCAGTGGAAATTTTAGCTCGAGAAATGAAAGAGCTATGAAACAAAAAGGTACCATTGGTGAAGGTCCTGTGGAAAAATCACAAGTCAGAAGAGGCAACTTGGGAAAATGAAAAGGTGATAAAGGCTCAGTATCCACAATTATTCCACTCCAGCTAAAAAGGTAAATTTCGAGGACGAATTTTTTTTAAGGAGAGGAAAATTGTAATGCCCGATAATTTAGGCCACGGTCGCGGTTGATCGAAATCCGGCGCGCTGAACCGATCGGGGTCTAAATTCGGACATGAAAGAAATAAATTTAAATAATAATAAGATGGGATAAAAATATTTTGAATATTATTAATTGAGAATTTTGAAGTTTGGAATTAAAATTGGGAAAAAAATTATTTTTCGCTGAACGAAATTTGGAATTGCAGTGTTTTTGGCACATAAATTCTAAGAAGGCATAAAAATGGAATATTCTTTATCTAAGGAAAGGAATATTCTTTTGATTAAAATAAAGTAAGAGTGATTTAAATTAATGGACCAATAGGAAGCAAGATTAGTAACTAATCCTAACCACCCACCTAATCCAACTATAAAAAGTCAAATTTTCACTTTTTTGACCATTCTTCTTCTTCTTCATCTTGACCAAACTCATTTCTCTCTCTTTTCTTCTTCTTTTCCGTGAGCTTCTCCTCTCCCATTTACTTTTGTTTTTCTTTCTTCAAATCAAGCTAAGATTAGATGAAAAAAAAAGGGGATTAAGGAAAGATCATGAAGAAAGTGAAGTAAAGTGAGCAAAACTAAGGAAGAGGAAGGAGGAAAGGAAGAAAAAAAAAGAAGAGTTTTTAGCCATTTGGAAGATTATCAAAGGTGAGTTTAGATTTTCCATCTCCTTACTTTCTTCTTCTCTTTTCTTTGAGTTTGAGGTTAGTTGCCATTATAGCTAGTAAATTAGGGTTATTAGTATGCTAATGGTGATTAAGGGTGGATTAGTGTGATTAGTGTTTGATTAGTGTAAAATTTATTGTTAGGGCAAGGAAGTGAACAACCTTTGAACCAAAATCAAAGGGGAAGTAAGGGCAAGGAAAAGGCTATCTAAGAGGAAGAGAAAAGTGAAGAAAAATAGAACTTTGAGGTATGTACATTTGGCAAAAATTCAATATAGAAAAGTATTGATTTTGATTTTGTGATGTAGTGAATTTATGTATGAAATTCTGAACATTTGATTGAGTGATTAAATGATGCCATGAATGTGAAAATAAAGACTAGAAAATGAGGTTGATGCATGAAAATGGAAAATGTATGAATTATTTGATGTGCTGGAAAATTCGTCTTATGAACAGTGTCTAGTGTTTTGGTCATAACTTGAGTTCTGGATATCATTTCTGAGTGATTCGTGCTGTATTGGAAAGTTAAGAAATAGGTCTTGAACTTTCATTCAGACCATTAGACCTAAATATGCCTAGAATTAGGTGAAACATGGACTCAAACTTTGAACTAGAAATCTGTCCAGAAAAAAAAAATACTGGGCAGATTGCAATGAACATAGGTTGGAAAACAATTCCTAACTTTTGCTACGAAATTATTTTTAATGTGATTCCAGTTGGAAATTAAAGATAAGAGATGTACCTACATTTTTCTAGTTGATCACTTGTCCAAATTCCATCTATAAATGGATGAAAAAGATATAGAAATATAAGGCAGAAATCTGTCCAGTAAAATACTGGGCAGATTGCAGCGAACGTAACTTAGGAGAAAATTTATAACTTTTGCTACAAATTTTTGATGTGATTCCAGTTGGAAATTAAAGATAAGACATGTACCTATATTTTGTTACATGATCACATGTCCAAATTCTGTCTAAAAATAGACGAACAATGCAGAGCAACATAAGGTAGAAATGCTGTCCAGAATAGGACAGCTGGTAGAAATGTGTTGATTGTGGATTTATGTGTTAGAAAATGTATTGATTGAATTTTTCTTATAGTTATAATGATTAAATGAGCTAGTATGAGGTTGTAAAATATTGAATGAGAATTATTGCATTTATATGGAATTTATATTAATGTTTCCCTACATAATTTATGCAAATATGAATAAAGGTAACAAATGTAATTTAAGCCCTATAACATCTAGTCTAGAACTAGAAATTATGATAAGTTGGCATGCCAATAAAAGGGTAGAAATGTAGGCACTAAATATAATAGTGCTGAGTTAAAATTATGTAGGCACTAAAAATAATAGTGCTGAGTTGAAATTTACGTAGGCACTAAGAATTAGTGCTGAGTTCAAAATTTACGTAGGCAGCAAAAAAGTACTGAGTTGTTATTGAAAATATAGGCATTAAACGCCAAGTTATAAAATAATTATGTAGGCGCCGAGTATACTGCCGGAGAGCAGAAACCCTGTATCCAGTGTTTAGTTCCGGTCTAAGATGTCGTGGGCTATTAAATAAATAACAGAAAAAAAATGTGAAGTATGAAATTCATATTGTAAATTTTATATCTTGTATTGTTAAAATTTCAAGCATGCTTAATGAATAAAATGTCATAATTCATGAATTAAATATTTTTGCATGAAGAAAATAGTTTATTATTAATTGAATATTTGGCATGCTAAATAGGTTAATTGTAGTTTCTAAAATTTTATTTTAGAATTATTTATGTAATGATTGGATAGTTGCTAAACGTACCACTAAGCTAGTAGCTTAGCGCGTGTGTTTCACGCGCAGATAAATAGAAGTAGCTGTTCCGATAGGGCGACCGAAGAAGAGGGAACCCCAAGATCAGATTGTAGCAGTCTAGTTCTTTTTGTATGTTTTGATAATGATGTTGTAAAAATTAAGTTTTAAGAATTTTGTTGATGTAAATTTGTGGCTTGTAATATTTATAAGTAATGGATTTGGTAATTATATATATCTAGAATTATTGTAGTTATATTTTTAAATATCATGGTTTAATGAATAAGTTATTTTGAATCACAATATTCCCATCACTAGATATATATTTAAATTGAAAAAAAATATATTTATACAAAATTGAGCGTTGGTTTTAAATTAAATGAGCTTAGTAGCACTTCCATATCCTATTAGCGATTAGTAGGGTAAGTGAGCGCTACAATGGATGTCAGAGCTAAAGATAATGAATTTACTAATATAAACATTGAGTGCATCTTGCTCCTCTAGGCCCCGCATAACATATACTCTTGTTGGAGCAGCTCTACTACTTTCTAGCCTATTTATCATCTCTGATATGAACTGACTAGGCCCAGTTTGGCCTACTCTTCCTTATCCCCTACCTCATCCTCTGCCTTGTCCAAAAATATGCATATGCACCTACTCAGTACTTTTTAAGTCTCTATCAAAATGTAAATTTAGATAGTCTTTTCGTAGGTGGTCCTTGGAACTACACCTCAAATAAGCTCCTATCATCCACCAACACTCTTCAGGATAAGAATGACCACAGTGCTGACACACTGATAAAGATATAGATTTGTATGATGCCTATGTCGATGCACTAGCTACTGAAGATAAGGATCTCGTGGGTTATCCCCGTCTGAAAGAAAAAGGCCTACTAGAACCTCCAACCTGAAATCAGGCACTGAAAGATCTTGCTCTATTACCATTCGATGGTCCCTCACTTAGCTGTGGCATGGGTCTTCTAAACCCTCTCTCTTGTATGGGCTACTATGTTGTATGTTGCCATGACTCTTTCAACTGTTCTGGTGGATGCTTATAAACTAGGGAATTTCATTCATCGTAGGGCTAAGACTTGCATCTTAATCGGATCTCTCAAACCATCCTTAAATCTCTGACACTTATTTGCCTCAGGGGATATAATGCCTCCAGCATAGTTATAGAGATGTATGAAATATCTCTCATATTTAGATACTGATAGATTATGTAACATCCAGTGATTTAGGCCCCAATTGCGCATGACAGTAATGGGGTGCGCATGTTCAATCGGAGTCTAAATTTGAACCCATAAAAAATGACTCATAATAAGGGAAAACAATTAAAGGTATTATTATTTGGGAATTAAAATATTAGTGATAGAATTAGAAAAAAATAAAATTTCCTAAGGACAAAATTGGTATTATGGCAATTATTTGGGGAAAAAGTATGAAGATGGAGGAAGATGTGGCAAATAATGAATTTCTCAAAGTTTAAAATTTAATCAAGATTAATTAAGTTAATCAACCAATGAGAATTAGAATTAAGTTTAATTAATGGAGTCCACTCCTTAATCATAGTAGAAAAGTCAAAAAAGGGAGGAATTCTCTATTCTTCCACCCAAAAAATCTAACTCATCTTCGTCTTATTTTCTTTCACTCTTGGTTGTCCACCATAGCCCACCAAAACCTCCATTTTTTCTTCAATCCAAGCTTGAAAAAGAGAGTAAAAAAATCAGTTTAGAGAGAGGAAAAATCATAATTTAAGAGTTCTTCCCATAAAGGGAGCAAAGGAGCAAGAAGGAAGGAAGAAAGAAGAAAAGGAAAGGGAGATATTCTAGGGGGAATTTTGGCCCACCTTGGAGAACACTTAAGGTGAGTTTATTCTTCTTAAATTCAACATTTTTCCTTTCATTTGAGTCCCATAAGGATGATAGATATGATTAGATTTGGTAGATTGAGGTTATGTTGCAAGATTGAAACTATAAATTTAAAGTTGTGATTAGTTGAAGAAAATTGTAGTTAAACTTTGAATTAATGATAATTAATGTTAGTTAATTATTTTATCACTTAAAAACTAAAGAAATATGATGATAATGGATAAAGAAGGGGCTTCCTTGGTTAAGTTAATTTGGGGAAAATTGAAATTAACATAGAAACAACACAATTGGTGATAAGTGAAATGTGAATTGAGTGTTGATTTGAAGAAAATAAATTGGGACCTATGACAAGGTTTTTGGGCAGCCATGACATATGAAGAAGGAAGTCTAACTTGGGTATATTTTGGCTAAATTAAAGTATAAAATATATTAGGAGCATTAGAATATTATGTAGACATGAAAAGCTTTGAAAATGAATATTAGGATTGAGATATGGTATTAGTGGTGTAGAAAAATCAAATGAACAAATGAGAGGCCCTCAAGAGGGTGAAAAAGGAAAGGAGAAAGCTAACTAGTAAGGGGAGGAAAATAAGGATTAAATTAAGATCCAAGGTTGATTAGGTATGTGCTTCATTGATAAAAATATTACATATGATTTAATGGTATGAAATTATGTTTTAATGTGTGTGATATGAATGTGGTTTGTCATAATGTGGCTAAGTGTTGGTTTTAAATGTTTTACATGTTAATGAGCCCAAATGGTGTGAAATAATTAAGATATGTGATTGCAATTGTGATATGGAAACTTTGACATAAAAATGAATTCATATGATAAATGTAAGTAGTATATAGAGTGATGCCAATTGATGACCCTGCTATAGGGATTCTAGAACAGTCTTGACTATTTTTATTATAACTTGAGTTATGGAATTCCGTTTTATATGTTCTTTATTGGAACTGAAAGCTAAGACATAGGGCTTTAATTTTTTTAGACCATAAAATCTAAATATATCTGAATTTTTCTAGAAAAATATACAAAGTTCAGACCTAAAATCTGTTCAGAAAATTATGGGCAGAAATTGTAGTGACGATTCAGTGTTCATTTGGCCATAACTTTTGATAGAAAACTGGGATTTGAATGATTTTTGATGAATATGAAATCTGAGACAATAAACTTTAGAAGACCATAACTTCTAATTCGAATTATAAATGGGCTAAATATGAAGCCCCAAATCAGGACCAAAATCTACCATAGATAAAAACTTGAAATATTGGGTTGTTGCATGTGGTGTGATAAGTATATGTAATAATTAATATGACTTTTTACTTTAATGGTATTTATAAATGTTTAAAAAATTATTTATGTGTAAGATTCTAGTGCAATAATAATGGAAACAAAGAACAAAAATAAATAAGCTTCTTTGTGACAATTTAGTAAAGTTATCAATTTTTGAAAATAATGTGAATTAATATAAAAATAGTTAAGCCCAATGACACCTAATCTAGAACTAGAATAGAAAATAGTTTTGCATGCCAATTAGAGGATTTAAGGCACTCGGTGCCAAATATAAAAGCAGAAAATGACAAATTTATAAATGCGCTCGGCGTAAAATTATTAAGTCGGTAATGACATTATTATGAAGCGCTCGGTGCAATATTATAAAAGCTGGTAATGGAAACCCCATTATTTCTATTAGTTAGTTCGGTTATAGGTAATATGGGCACAAGAAACATGAAAAATAATAATAATATTAAAGTATGTCATTTTGATAATGTTATATTAATTAAAATTGTTAAATATTACATGTTTGATGAGATTTGTTTGATTTTATATAATTCTTTATTTTGTGCCTTATTTGTTAAATATATAAATGACATGCAAAAAAAAATATGTACGTAAAATTTTTATCATTGAAGCACTATTGAACTAGTAGCTTAGCAGGGGTGGTTTCCTCTCACGTAAGTTTTAGAAGGGTAGTCATAGATAGTAGAATTTTCAGAAGAAGAAGGATACCTAGAACGAAGTAGCTAAAAGCTTTGGATTTCTTTTTAGTATATTTTATCAAAAACTTTGTAAATTAGACTATAGTTTTATTTCATATAGTGTGTATTATAGATGTAAATTATAATGTAAGAGACATAGTTTAAATGTAAATTAATATATTTTATAAATAAATAAAATTTTGAATATTTGCATTTGTAATAAATTTATTTTCGATATTTGTAATATTTTCGTAAAAAAAAAATTTATACTTCATTTCATTAATTTTATAAAACAGTTAGACAAGTAATATTCACTTACTTTGCTGAACAAAAGCGGGGTAAGAGGGTGTTACAATTTTTGGTATCAGAGCTATAGGTTTAGATGGTTCTTACTTAGTGGGTATAGGAAGATAAGTGCATGTTTTCATCATTTGCATTGTTTTAAGCTGCTATGTTCTGATAAGGGACCCTTCTTCTGACAATATAGGTTTTAATGGATTCGGAATCAAGACAAAGTCACGAAGAACAAGAGGGTGATAATATAACTAATTTGGATGCTCAGAGACAGTCAGCATCAATTAGAGCTTCGGAGCCCAGTGTGATAGCTCCACAACATGCTGAAGAACAAATTGATCTGGGTCAAGTACCCCTTATGCAACAGAGGGTTACCTTGTTATAGTAGATAGCACAAGTTATGCCACCACCACCTCAACCACCTCCCCCACCTCAACCAAAACCCTAGATTGATAAATTAAGAAAATATGGGGCTACGAATTTTATGGGCAAGAAAGACGATGACCCAGCAGCAGCAAAATTTTGGTTGGAAAAGATAGAGCGGGTTTTTGAGGAGCTGCAATGTCCAGAGGAGTACAAGGTTAGATATGCAGTGTCCCTCTTTCAGGAGCATGTCTATAACTTGTGGAAGTTGGTGTTAGCAAAACCCCAGACTTCGAACCCTCAGACATGGGATTTCTTTGTGGCATAGTTTAAAAAGAAATATGTGCCAAGAATTTATGTTGATGAGAAAAAATGAGAATTTCTGAATTTGAAGCAGAGGGGTATGACTGTAGCTGAGTATGAGATGCAGTTCACTAGGCTAAGCAAGTATGCAATGGGGATTATTAGAGATGAAGTTGATAAATGTCGTAGATTTGAAGATAGCCTCGATGAGGAGATTGGATATTTAGTGGCTTCCCACCAGCATACAGATTTTGCTACACTAGTGTCCTCTGCCATTGGTGTTGAAAGAAGGAAAAAGCTGAAGACCGAAGAGCACTATAAGAAATCAATAGCTAGTGTGGGCCAGACATCTGGTAGGAAAGGGCGGATAGTACCCAAACCATTTTAGGCGCGGATTGCTGGGCAGACATTTTTTGGTAGGAGAGGTCAGCATTTTAAACCCGCAACATCATCTGCTAGTTCACCAACATCATTTTCCAAGAGACCTGCTCCTGCTATGTGTCAGCATTGTGGTAGAGCTCATACAGGAGAGTGTTGGTGGTTGATTGGGGCATGTTTGAGATGTGGAGCTACTGACCATATGAAGAGAGATTGTCCCAGACTTAGTACAGGTAGTATGGCACTAGCACAGACTATGGCACCAGTACAGTGCCGTGGTAGAGGTCAAGGGCAGTTTAGAGGTGGTCGTACCGGACAGAGTCAGGGGGTATTTGAGACAGTTGACAGATCTGGAGGTAGTAGAGCTCCAGCTCGGGCATATGTGATGAGAGCTTGTGAGGACCAGGGTGCACTAGATGTCATAGTTGGTAAACTATCTTTATTTGACTTTGATTTACATGCATTGATAGATCCTGGTTCCACGCATTCATACATAAGCACAATTGCACTTAAACAAGAGAATATGATACCTAAGACCTTATAATATGAGATAGTTGTGACTAATCCGCTGAGACATAGTGTGAAAGTGAATTTGATTTATAGAAATAGTTCAATAATAATTCAGGGTAGAGAA
The DNA here is from genome assembly GCA_023653625.1 of Triadica sebifera. Lineage (NCBI taxonomy): Eukaryota > Viridiplantae > Streptophyta > Magnoliopsida > Malpighiales > Euphorbiaceae > Triadica > Triadica sebifera. The sequence goes on from CM042897.1 coordinate 20,310,853, forward strand.
TTTCCAATAGACATAATATAATTACCTTTTAACTAATTCGATGCTATTCTGGGTATGGATTGGTTGACAAAGCATGGAGCCATAGTCGACTGCCGATCTAGAAAAGTTGTACTTAAAATTCCTGGGTAGGATGACAATATCATTCAGGGTGAAGGTCAAACATGTTTGACCAGTGTTATTTCTGCATTAAAAGCTCAGAAATACATTAGGAAGGGATGTGAGGCATATTTTGCCCATATGATAGATACCAGGAAGGGGAGCCTAGAATTCAAGGACATCCCCACAGTGTGTGAGTTCCCAGATTTGTTTCCTAAAGACTTGCTGGGGTTACCACTAGATAGGGAGATAGAGTTTGCTATTGATGTGATTCCTGGAACAGCCCCAATAACAATTACTCCTTATAGAATGACACATGCAGAATTGAGAGAGTTGATGGTTCAATTGCAGGAATTGCTCGATAAAGGGGTTCATAAGACCAGTGTGTCACCATAGGGTGCTCTAGTGTTGTTTGTGAAAAAGAAAGATGATACCCTTTGATTATGTATTGATTACCGATAATTAAACAAGGTGACGATTAAAAATAAATACCCACTACCTAGAATTGATGATTTGTTTGATCAATTGAAGGGAGCAGGAGTATTCTCTATGATTGATCTCAGATCTGGGTATCATCAATTGAAAATCAAAGAATTATTTGTGTCCAAAACAACCTTTAGGACTCGATATGACCACTATAAGTTCCTGGTTATGCTGTTTGGCTTAACGAATGCACCAACTGCCTTCATGGATATGATGAATAGGATGTTTAGGCCTTTCCTTGATCAATTTGTGGTATTTTTTATAGATGACATCCTGGTGTATTCAAGGGACAAAAAAGAACATGACAAACATCTCATAATAGTAGTTCAGACTTTGAGGAAAAATCAATTGTATGCAAAGTTGTCAAAATATGAGTTTTGGTTGAAAGAAGTGGGATTCTTAGGGCATATTGTGTCAGTTGAAGGAATCCATGTGGATCCTAGCAAAATAAAAGTGATTCTAAGTTGGAAGCCGCCTCGCAATGTAACATAAGTCTGGAGTTTCCTTGGATTAGCTGGCTACTACATATGGTTTGTGAGGGGATTGTCAAGCATAGCTGCACCAATTACCAAGTTGTTCAGAAAAGAAACTAAATTTGGGTGGACAGATCAATGTCAAACAAGCTTTGAGAAACTAAAAGTCATGCTAACCGAAGCACCTGTTTTGACCCAACCTACTCCAGGAAAGGATTTTGTGATATATAGTGATGCCTCTCATAATGGGCTAGGTTGTGTATTAATGTAAGAGGGTAAAGTAATTGCTTATGCATCTAGGCAATTGAAGCCTTATGAGCTAAATTACCTCGTGATTCGGAGTTGGCAGCAATAGTGTTTTCTTTAAAAATATGACAACATTATTTGTATGGTGAGTGGTGCTACATATATACAGATCACAAGAGCCTCAAATATTTGTCCACCCAAAAGGAGTTGAATTTAAGGCAAAGACGCTGGTTGGAGTTAATCAAGGATTATAATTGTATTATTGATTATCAATAATTGTAACGAATGCCTTAAGTAGAAAAACACTGGCAGGTATACCTTATAATTACCTCATTTCAATATAATATATAGAAATTAATAATAAATTAAAATGAGACTCAAAATTTATGTTGGCAGAATTACGGGTTCAACCTACTTTGAGGCAACAAGTGAGAGAAGCTCAGAGGCAAGATCAAAAATTGATGATAAATGCTGAGACAATGCAAAAGGAGGAGAGACCTGAATTTAAGATTGAAGATGATGGAAGCATAAGTTATAAGGGAAGATTGTGTGTGCCAAATGACAGCGAATTAAAGCAAATAATTATAAAATAGGCATATAATACAACTTATTCTATGCATCCAGGGAGCAATAATGTAACACCCCCTTACCCCACTATAGTTCAGCAAGGTAAGTGAACATTACCCGTCTTACTGTTTTATAAAATTAATGAAGTGAAGTAAATATTTTTTTTTAAAATATTGCATAAACTAAAATAAAATTTCATACAAGCCCAAATATTAAAAATTTTATTTATTTATAAAGTACATTAATTTAAATTCAAATCATGTTCTTTTACATGAAGACTCACATATTTAATACACATGATGTGAAATAAAACCGATACTTTAATTTACAAATTTTTTAACGAAATATACCGAAAATAAAACCCAAAGCTTTTTGCTGCTTTCCTCCGGGTACCCTTGTTCTCCTGACAGTCTATTTTCTATGGCTACCCTTCTAAACCTGCACGAGAGGAAACCACCCGCGCTAAGCTACTAGCTTAGTGGTGCTTCAATGATAAAAATTTTACATACATATATATTTTCTCACATATTAATTACCCATTTAATAAATAAGGAATAAAATAAAGAATTATATAAAATCAATAAATTTCTTCAAACACTCAATATCTAACAACTTTAATTTATATATAACATTTATAAAAATCACATACTTCGATATTATTATTATTTATTTATTTATTTATTTATTTATTTGTGCCCATAACACCTATAACCGAACTAACTAATAGGAAAAATGGGGTTATCATTCCTGGCTTTCATAATATAGCGCCGAACGCTTTTATAATAATGTCATTATCGGCTTTTGTTATATTGTCATTACCGGCTTAATAATTTTGCGCCGAGCGCATTTATAAATTGTCATTACCGACTTTTATATTTGGCACCGAGTGCCTTAAATCCCCTGATTGACATGTCAAACTATTCCCTATTCTAGTTCTAGACTAGGTATTTTTGGGCTTAACTATTTTTATATTAATTCACTATATTTCAAAAATGTCAACATTATTTAACTATCATAATTATGCTTATTTATTTTTGTTCTTTATTTCCATTATTATTGAAATAAAATTTCATACATAAATAATTTGTTAAATATTTATAATTACCATTAAAGTAAACATTTGCATGAATTATTACATATAGTTATAACAACACATGCAAAAAGCCTAATATTGTATGTTTTTACCTATGGCAGATTTCAGACTTATTTTTTGGCTTCATTTTTAGCCTATATATAATTCGAATTTGAAGTTCTAGCCTTCTAACCATTTTTATCCTATTGTCTTAGATTTCAGATGAATCAAGAATCACGTTAATCCCAATTTTCTATCAAAAGTTATGATTAATTCACTACTGCATCATCACAGAATTTTCTGCCCAGATTCTAGGTTTAAACTTCGTGCATTTAACTGGGATAATCTAGACATAATTAGATATTATAGTCTAAATAAAAATTAAATCCCTGTGTCTTAGCTTTCATTTCCAATAAAGAACATACAAAACGGAGTTCCATAACTCAAGTTATCATCAAAATAGATAGAGTTGTTCCTGAAATTCTGTACCCGAGCCATCAATTGACATCAATCCATATTTCAACCACATTCATCATTTGCATTCATTTTAATAATAAAATTTCCAGAATTATAAATACATTCATATGTCTCAATTATTTCACACCATTTGGTCCCATTTCCATATATAATATCAAAAGTCACAACAAAACACATAACATCTCAAAAACACAAACATAACAAACCTTAACATATAATTCCATACATATTAACAACATGCAAATTTTTTATCAATGAAGCACATACCTAATCAGCTTTGGTTCTTCCCTTCAACCTTGTTTTTCTTCTCTTATTTTCTAGTTTTCTCCTTTCCTTTGTCACCCTCTTGAGGGCCTCTCACTTGTTCACTTATTTTTCCTACACAACCATACCATAAATCAATTCCAACATTCAATTTCATTGCTTTTCATGTCTACATAATATTCTAATGCTCCTAATATATTTTACACCTTAATTGAGCTAAAATGTACTAAGGTTAAACTTCCTTCTTCACATGTCATGGCTGCCCAAAAATTATATCCTAGTTCCCAATTTATTTTCTTCAATTCAACACTCAATTCACCCTTAATCTATCATCAATTGTGATGTTTCTATGTTAATTTCAATTTCCCCCAAATTTATTTAACTATGGCAACCCCTCCTTCATCCTTCAACATTATATTTTCTTCAATTTTTAAGCCATAAAATAATTACCTAACATCAAATATCATTAATTCAAAGTTTAATTACACTTCCATCAACTAATCACAAACTTAAATTTCTACTTCCAATCTTGCAACATAAGCTCAATCTACCAAACCTAATCACATCTATCATCATTATGGGTCTCAAATAGAAGGAAAAAGGTTTAATTTAAGAAGAATAAACTCACCTTAAGTGTTCTTCAAAGTGGGCTGAAATTCCATTTAATATTTCTCTCTTTCCTTTTTTTTTCTTCCTTCCTTCTTGCTCCTTTGGTACCTTTTATGGTAAGAACTCTTAAATTCTGTTTTTTCCTCTCTCAAAACTAATTTATTTGCTTTCTTTTTTAAGCTTGGATTGAATGAAAATGGAGACTTATGGAGGGACTAAGGTGGACGGCCAAAGAGGTGAAGAAGATGAGGGAAATGGGTTTTAATTGGTGGAGAAAATGAGGTATTTATCTTTTTTTTTAGGTGAGTATTTGGTGGTTCCATGACTACATTAAGCTCTTCATCCATTGGTCCAAAATACAAATTAATTTTATTGAAATTTTAAACTTTAAGAAATTTCTTATTTGCCACATCTTCCTCCATATTTACACTTTTTCCCCAAACAGTTGCCATAATACCGATTTTGTCCATAGAAAATTTTATTTTTTTCTAATTCTACCCCAAATCTTTTGAATTCCCAAATAATAATACTCTTAATTATTTTCTCTTATTATTAGTCATTTTTTTATGGGTTTAAATTTAGACTCCGATTGAACCAGTGGACCCCACTACGGTCACGCGCAATTGGGGTCTAAATCACTGAATGTTACAATTCTCTCCCCCTTAAAAAAATTTCGTTCTCGAAATTTACCTGATTAGGTGGAGCTGAATAACTGAGGATGTTGAGTTCTCATCATTTCTTCACTCTCCCAGGTGGCTTCTTCTACTGCTTGATTGTGCCATAGGACCTTTACCAGTGGTACCTTCTTGTTCCGTAGTTCTTTGACTTCTCGAGCCATGATTTTCACTGGCTCTTCACCATATGTCAAGTTTGGTTGTACCTCTATTGATTCCACAGGTATGACATGTGTCAGATCCAATCTATATCTTTTTAACATTGAGACATGAAACACATTGTGGATCTTATCCAATTCTGGTGGTAAGGCCAACCTGTAAGCCACTGGACCCACACGTTCAAGTATTTCATATGGTCCAATAAATATAGGACTCAGTTTCCCCTTTTTACCAAAAAGAAGTACTTTTTTCCAAGGTGAGACTTTCAAAAATACCTTGTCTCCGATAACATACTCAATGTCTTTCCTCTTCAAATCGGCATAGGATTTTTGTCGATCAATTGCAGCTTTTAACCGATCTTGAATTAATTTCACCTTCTCCTCTGTCTACTGCACTAATTTTCGTCCCATTAATTTCTTTTCACCAAGTTTTGTCCAACATAGCGGTGTTCTACATCTCCTTCCATACAAAGCTTCACATGGTGCCATACCGAGACTAGTTTGATAGCTGTTGTTGTATGCAAATTCCATCAAAGGTAAATGTTTATCCCAGCTACCCTCAAAATCAATTACGCAGATTCTCAGCATATCTTCCAACAATTGAATCACTCGTTTCGCATTGCCCGTCTGTTTGTGGGTGAAATGTTGTACTAAAAGCAAGTCAGGTCCCCAATGATTGCTGTAGACTTTTCCAAAATTTTGATATGAATCATGGGTCTCGATCATAAATAATAGATATTGGAACCCCATGCAGTCGAATTATCTCATTGACATATAATTCTGCCAACCGGCTCAATGAATAATCCATCCGAATTGGCAGAAAGTGAGCCGACTTGGTAAGCCTGTCAACAATTATCCATACTGCATCATGCTTCTTTTGTGTCAAAGGCAACCCAGATACAAAATCCATTGTAATTCTTTCCCACTTCCATTCTAGAATTGCAATAGGTTGCAACAATCCAGATGGTACTTGGTGCTCTGCTTTCACTTGTTGACATGTCAAGCATCTTGTAGTGAATTCGACGATATCCTTCTTCATTCCTGGCCACCAATAATGAGTCTTCAGGTCTTGATACATTTTATTGCTCCCTGGATGCATGGAATAAGTTGTATTATGTGCCTTTTTTAGAATTATTTGCTTTAATCCACTGTCATTTGCCACGCACAATCTTCCTCTGTAACTTATGCTTCCATCATCTTCAATCTTAAATTCAGGTCTCTCCCCCTTTTTAATTGCCTCAACAATTATCATCAATTTATGATCTTGCTTCTGAGCTTTTCTCACTTGTTGCCTTAAAGTAGGTTGGACTCGTAACTCTGCCAAAATAAATTATGAGTCTAATTTTTTTTAATTTTACTATTACTTTCTATATACTATATTATAATTGAGGAAAATTTAAACTATACCTGCCAGTGTTTTTCTACTTAAGGCATCCACTACTACATTGGCTTTGCCTGACTGATAATCAATAATACAATTATAATCCTTGATTAACTCCAACCAGCGTCTTTGCCTTAAGTTCAATTCCTTTTGTGTGGGAAAATATTTGAGGCTCTTATGATCTATATATATGTAGCACCGCTCGCCATACAAATAATGTCTCCAAATTTTCAAAGCAAACACTATTGCTGCCAACTCCAAATCATGAGTAGGGTAATTTAGCTCATGAGGCTTCAATTGCCTAGATGCATAAGCAACTACTTTACCCTCTTGCATTAATACACAACCTAGTCCATTATGAGAGGCATCACTGTATATCACAAATTCTTTCCCTAGTGTAGGTTGGGTCAAAACAGGTGCTTCAGTTAACATGGCTTTTAGTTTCTCAAAGCTCGCCTAACACCGATCTATCCACTCAAACTTAGTTTCTTTTTTGAGCAACTTAGTAATTGGTGCAACTATGCTTGAAAATCCCTTCACAAACCTTATATAGTAGTCAGCTAATCCAAGGAAACTTCAGACTTTTGTTACATTGCGAGGTGGCTTCCAACTTATAATTGCTTCTATTTTGTTAGGATCAACCCGGATTCCTTCAACTGAAATAATATGCCATAAGAATCCCACTTCTTCCAACCAGAACTCACATTTTGACAGCTTTGCATACAATTGATTTTCCCTCAAAGTCTGCAGTATTATTCTGAGATGCCTGTCATGTTCTCCCTTGTCCCTCGAATACACCATAATATCATCTATAAAAACTACCACAAACTGATCAAGGTAAGGCCTAAAAATTCTGTTCATCATATCCATAAAGGCAGCAGGTGCATTCGTTAAGCCAAATGACATAACCATAAACTCATAGTGGCCATATCGATTTCTGAAGGCTATTTTAGATACATCTGATTCTTTGATTTTCAGTTAGTGGTACCCAGATCTGAGATCAATCTTAGAGAATACTCCTGCTCCCTTCAATTGATCAAACAAATCATCAATTCTAGGTAGTGGGTATTTATTTTTAATTGTCACCTTGTTCAATTGTCGGTAATCAATACATAACCGAAGGGTGCCATCCTTCTTTTTTACAAACAACACCGGAGCGCCCCATGGTGACACACTGGGCCTTATGAACCCTTTGTTGAGCAATTCCTGCAATTGAACCTTTAACTCTCTCAATTCTGCAGGTGTCATTCTATAAGGAGTAATTGATATCGGGGCTGTACCAGGAATCACATCAATAGAAAATTCTATCTCCCTATCTGGTGGTAACCCCGACAAATCTTCAGGAAATACATCTCGGAACTCACACATTGTAGGGATGTCCTTGAGTTCCGGGCACCCCTTCCTGGTATCTATCACATGGGCCAAATATGCCTCACATCCCTTCCTAATATATTTCCGAGCTTTTAATGCTGAAATAACATTGGTCAAACATGTTTGACCTACACCTTGAATGATGGTGTCATCTTGCCCAGGAATTTTAAGTACAACTTTTCTAGATCGGCAGTCGACTATAGCTCCATGCTTTGTCAACCAATCCATACCTAGAATAGCATCGAATTCATGAAAAGGTAGTTCTCTTAAGTTTGTTGGAAATTCTTTACCCTGAATAATTATTAAACTGTTTCTATAAATCTTATTGACTTTCACACTATGTCCTAGCGGATTGGTCACAACTATCTCATATTCTAAGGTCTCAGGTATCATGTTCCCTTGTCTAAGTGCAGTTGTACTTATGTATGAATGCGTGGAACCAGGATCTATCAAAGCATGTAAATCAAAATCAAATAAAGATAATTTACCAACTATGACATCTGGTGCATCCTGGTCTTCACCAGCTCTCATCACATATGACCGAGCTGGGGTTCTACTACCTCCGGGTCTGTCAACTGTCTCTGATATCAAAAATTGTAACACCCCCTTACCCCACTATAGTTCAGCAAGGTAAGTGAGCATTACCCGTCTTACTGTTTTATAAAATTAATGAAGTGAAGAAAATATTTTTTTTTTGAAAATATTGCATAAACTAAAATAAAATTTCATACAAGCCCAAATATAAAAAATTTTATTTATTTATAAAGTACATTAATTTACATTCAAATCGTGTTTTTTTACATGGAGACTCACATATTTAATACACATGATATGAAATAAAACTGATACTTTAATTTAAAAAGTTTTTAACGAAATATACAGAAAATAAAACCCAAAGCTTTTTGCTGCTTTCCTCCGGGTACCTTTTTTCTTCTGACAGTCTATTTTCTATGGCTACCCTTCTAAACCTGCACGAGAGAAAACCACCCGCGCTAAGCTACTAGCTTAGTGGTGCTTCAATGATAAAAATTTTACATACATATATATTTTCTCACATATTAATTACCCATTTAATAAATAAGGAATAAAATAAAGAATTATATAAAATCAATAAATTTCTTCAAACACTCAATATCTAACAACTTTAATTTATATATAACATTTATAAAAATCACATACTTCGATATTATTATTATTATTATTATTATTATTATTATTATTATTATTATTATTATTATTATTATTATTATTATTATTATTATTATTATTATTATTACTATTTATTTATTTATTTGTGCCAATAACACCTATAACCGAACTAACTAATAGGAAAAACGGGGTTGTCATTCCCGGCTTTCATAATATAGCGTCGAACGCTTTTATAATAATGTCATTACCGACTTTTGTTATATTGTCATTACCGGCTTAATAATTTTGCGCCGAGCGCATTTATAAATTGTCATTACCGGCTTTTATATTTGGCACCGAGTGCCTTAAATCCCCTGATTGACATGTCAAACTATTCCCTATTCTAGTTCTAGACTAGGTATTTTTGGGCTTAACTATTTTTATATTAATTCACTATATTTCAAAAATGTCAACATTATTTAACTATCATAATTATGCTTATTTATTTTTGTTCTTTATTTCTATTATTATTGAAATAAAATTTCATACATAAATAATTTGTTAAATATTTATAATTACCATTAAAGTAAACATTTGCATGAATTATTACATATAGTTATAACAACACATGCAAAAAGCCTAATATTGTATGTTTTTACCTATGGCAGATTTCAGACTTATTTTTAGGCTTCATTTTTAGCCTATATATAATTCGAATTTGAAGTTCTAGCCTTCTAACCATTTTTAGCCTATTGTCTTAGATTTCAGATGAATCAAGAATCACGTAAATCCCAATTTTCTATCAAAAGTTATGATTAATTCACTACTGCATCATCACAGAATTTTCTGCCCAGATTCTAGGTTTAAACTTCGTGCATTTAACTGGGATAATCTAGACATAATTAGATATTATAGTCTAAATAAAAATTAAATCCCTGTGTCTTAGCTTTCATTTCCAATAAAGAACATACAAAATGGAGTTCCATAACTCAAGTTATCATCAAAATAGACAGAGTTGTTCCTGAAATTCTATACCCGAGCCATCAATTGGCATCAATCCATATTTCAACCACATTCATCATTTGCATTAATTTTAATAATAAAATTTCCAGAATTATAAATACATTCATATGTCTCAATTATTTCACACCATTTGGTCCCATTTCCATATATAATATCAAAAGTCACAACAAAACACATAACATCTCAAAAACACAAACATAACAAACGTTAACATATAATTTCATACATATTAACAACATGCAAATTTTTTTTATCAATGAAGCACATACCTAATCAGCCTTGGTTCTTCCCTTAAACCTTGTTTTTCTTCTCTTATTTTCTAGCTTTCTCCTTGCCTTTGTCACCCTCTTGAGGGCCTCTCACTTGTTCACTTATTTTTCCTACACAACCATACCATAACTCAATTCCAACATTCAATTTCAATGCTTTTCATGTCTACATAATATTCTAATGCTCCTAATATATTTTACACCTTAATTGAGCTAAAATGTACTAAGGTTAAACTTCCTCCTTCACATGTCATTGCTGCCCAAAAATTATATCCTAGTTCCCAATTTATTTTCTTCAATTCAACACTCAATTCACCCTTAATCTATCATCAATTGTGATGTTTCTATGTTAATTTCAATTTCTCCCAAATTTATTTAACTATGGCAGCCCCTCCTTCATCCTTCAACATTATATTTTCTTCAATTTTTAAGCCATAAAATAATTACCTAACATCAAATATCATTAATTCAAAGTTTAATTACACTTCCATCAACTAATCACAAACTTAAATTTCTACTTCCAATCTTGTAACATAAGCTCAATCTACCAAACCTAATCACATCTATCATCATTATGGGTCTCAAATAGAAGGAAAAAGGTTGAATTTAAGAAGAATAAACTCACCTTAAGTGTTCTTCAAAGTGGGCCGAAATTCCCCTTAATATTTCTCTTTTTCCTTTTTTTTCTTCCTTCCTTCTTGCTCCTTTGGTACCTTTTATGGTAAGAACTCTTAAATTCTATTTTTTCCTCTCTCAAAACTAATTTATTTGCTTTCTTTTTTAAGCTTGGATTGAATGAAAATGGAGACTTATGGAAGGACTAAGGTGGACGACCAAAGAGGTGAAGAAGATGAGGGAAATGGGTTTTAATTGGTGGAGAAAATGAGGTATTTTTATTTTTTTTTAGGTGAGTATTTAGTGGTTCCATGACTACATTAAGCTCTTCATCCATTGGTCCAAAATACAAATTAATTTTATTGAAATTTTAAATTTTAAGAAATTTCTTATTTGCCACATCTTCCTCCATATTTACACTTTTTCCCTAAACAGTTGCCATAATACCAATTTTGTCTATAGGAAATTTTATTTTTTTCTAATTCTACCCCAAATCTTTTTAATTCCCAAATAATAATACTCTTAATTATCTTCTCTTATTATTAGTCATTTTTTTATGGGTTTAAATTTAGACTCCGATTGAACCAGTGGACCCCACTACGGTCACGCGTAGTTGGGGCCTAAATCACTTAATGTTACAAATAAAATGTATCAAGACCCGAAGACTCATTATTGGTGGCTAGGAATGAAGAAGTATATCATGAAATACACAACCAGATGCTTTAGATGCCAACAAGTGAAAGCAGAACACCAGGTATCATCTAGGTTGTTGCAACCTATTGGTATCCCAAAATGGAAGTGGGAAGTGTTATAATGAATTTTGTATCTAGGTTTCCTTAGACACAAAAGAAGCATGACTCAATATGGGTAATTTTGGACAGGCTTGACATGCCAAAAGAAGTATATCGTGAAATACAGAAAAAATGCTTGACATGCCAACAAGTGAAAGCAGAGCACCAGGTACCATCTAGGTTGTTGCAACCTATTACTATCCCAAAATGGAAGTGGGAAAGGATTACAATGGATTTTGTATCTGGGTTGCCTTTGACACAAAAGAAGCATGACTCAGTATGGGTAATTGTGGACAGACTTACCAAAATAGCTCAGTTTTTGCCAGTTCGGATGAATTATTCGTTGAGCCGGTTAGAAGAACTATATGTTAATGAGATAATTCGACTGCATGGGGTGCCATTATCTATTATTTTGTATCGAAACCCACGGTTCATATCAAAATTTTGGAAAAGTCTACAACAAGCATTAGAGACCCAACTTACTTTTAGTACAACATTTCACCCATAAACCGATGGGCAATGCGAATGAGTTATTCAATTATTGGAAGACATGCTTAGAAGCTGTGTAATTGATGTTGAGGGTAGCTAGGATAAGTACTTACCATTGATGAAATTTGCATACAGCAATAGCCATCAAGCTAGTATCGACATGGCTCCATATGAAGTTTTGTATGGAAGAAGATGTAGGACATCGTTATGCTAGACAGAACTTGGTGAAAAGAAATTAATGGGGCCAGAATTAGTGCAGCAGATAGAGGGGAAGGTGAAATTAATTCAAGATCGATTAAAAGCTGCAACGGATTGACAAAATCCTATGTTGATTTAAAGAGAAAAGATATTGAATATGTGGTCGGAGACAAGGTATTTTTAAAAGTCTCACCTTGGAAGAAAGTACTTCATTTTTGTAAAAAAGGGAAACTGAGTCATAGGTTTACTGGACCATACGAAATACTTGAACGTGTGGATCCAGTGGCTTACAGGTTGGCCTGACCACCAGAATTGGATAAGATCCACAATGTGTTTCATGTCTCAATGTTAAGGAAATATAGATCGGATCCAGCACATGTAATACCTGTGGAATCAATAGATGTACAACCGAACTTAACCTATGCAGAAAAGCCTGTAAAAATCTTATCTCGATAAGTTAAAGAACTATGGAACAATAAGGTACCATTAGTCAAGATCTTATAGTGCAATCATGCAGTAGAATAAGCCACTTGGGAGAGTGAAAAAATGATGAAAACTTAGCATCCTTAGCTATTCAGCTCCACCTAATCAGGTAAATTTCGAGGACAAAATTTTCTTAAGGGGGAGAGAATTATAACATCCAATGATTTAGGCCCCGATTGCGCGTGACCATAGTGGGGTGCGTAGGTTCAATCAGAGTCTAAATTTAAACCCATAAAAAATGACTAATAATAAGAAAAAATAATTAAGGGTATTATTATTTGGGAATTAAAAATATTAGTGATAGAATTAGAAAAAAATAAAATTTCCGATGGACAAAATTGGTATTATGGCAATTGTTGGGGGAAAAAGTGTGAAGATGGAGGAAGATGTGACAAATAATGAATTTCTCAAATTTTAAAATTTAATCAAGATTAATTAAGTTAATAAACCAATGATAATTAGGATTAAGTTTAATTAATGCAGTCCACTTTTTAATCATAGTATAAAAGTCAAAAAAAGGAGGAATTCTCTATTCTTCCACCCAAAAAATCTAACTCATCTTCATCTTCTTTTCTTTCACTCTTGGTTGTCCACCATAGCTCACCAAAACCTCCATTTTTGCTTCAATCCAAGCTTGAAAAAGAGAGGAAAGAAATTATTTTTGAGAGAGAAAAAAATCATAATTTAAGAGTTCTTTCCATAAAGGGAGCAAAGAAGCAAGAAGGAAGGAAGAAAGAAGAAAATGAAAGGGAGAAATTCTAGGGGGAATTTTGGCCCACCTTGGAGAACACTTAAGGCGAGTTTATTCTTATTAAATTCAATATTTTTCCTTTCATTTGAGACCCATAAGGATGATAGATATGATTAGGTTTGGCAGATTGAGGTTATGTTGCAAGATTGAAACTACGAACAAAATTGAAGTTAAACTTTGAATTAATGATAATTGATGTTAATTAATTATTTTATCACTTAAAAACTAAAGAAAAATGATGCTAATGGATGAAGAAGGGGCTGCCTTGGTTAAGTTAATTTGGAAAAAATTAAAATTAATAAGGAAACAACACAATTGGTGATAAGTGAAATGTGAATTGAGTGTTAATTTGAAGAAAATAAATTGGGACCTATGATAAGGTTTTTGGACAGACATGACATATGAAGAAGGAAGTCCAACTTGGGTAAATTTTGGCTAAATTAAATTATAAAAAATATTAGGAGCATTAGAATATTATGTAGACGTGAAAAGCTTTGAAAATGAATATTAGGATTGAGATATGGTATTGGTTGTGTAGAAAAATCAAATGAACAAATAAGAGGCCCTCAAGAGGGTGACAAAGGCAAGGAGAAAGCTAAGTAGTAAGGGAAGGAAAATAAGGATTAAGGGAAGATCCAAGGCTGATTAGGTATGTGCTTCATTGAAAAAAATCTTACATATGATTTAAAGGTATGAAATTATGTTTTAATGTGTGTGATATGAATGTAGTTTGTCATAATGTGGCTAAGTGTTGGTTTTAAATGTTTTATATAGTAATGAGACCAAATGGTGTGAAATCAATAAGATGTGAATGTAATTGGGATTTTGAAACTTTTACATAAAAATGAATGCATATGATAAATGTAAGTAGTATATAGAGTAATGCTAATTGACGACCCTGCTGTAGGGATTCTGGAACAGTCTTGACCATTTTGATTATAACTTGAGTTCTGGAATTCCATTTTGTATGTTCTTTATTGGAACTAAAAGCTAAGACATAGAGATTTAATTTTACTTAGACCATAAAATCTAAATATGTCTGAATGTTTCCAAACAAATATATAAAGTTCAGACCTAAAATCTGTCTAGAAAATTCTAGGCAGAAATTGTAATGATGATTCAGTGTTCATATGGCTGTAACTTTTGATAGAAAACTGGGATTTGAGTGATTTTTTATGCATATGAAATTTGAGACAATAAGCTTCAAATTTTTAGAAGACCATAACTTCAAATTCGAATTATAAATGGGCTAAATATGAAGCCCCAAATCAGGACCAAAATCTGCCATAGATAAAAACTTGAAATATTGGGTTGTTGCATGTGGTGTGATAAGTATATGTAATAATTAATATGAATTTTTACTTTAATGGTATTTATAAATGTTAAAAAAATTATTTATGTGTGAGATTCTAGTGAAATAATAATGGAAACAAAGAACAAAAATAAATAAGATTATTTGTGACAATTTAGTAAAGTTATCATTTTTTGAAAATAATGTGAATTAATATAAAAATAGTTAAGCCCTATGACACCTAATCTAGAACTAGAATAGAGAATAATTTGGCATGCCAATTAGGAAATTTAAGCCACTCGGTGCTAAAAATAAAAGTCGAAAATGACAAATTTGTAAATGCACTCGGCGTAAAATTATTAAGCCGATAATGAAAATATTATGAAATCCGGTAATGACATTATTATGAAGCACTCGGCGCAATATTATGAACGCGGATAATGGAAACTCCATTATTCCTATTAGTTAGTTCAGTTATATGTGTTATGGGTACAAGAAAAATGAAAAATAATAATAATATTAAAGTATGTCATTTTGACAATGTTATATTAATTAAAATTGTTAAATATTACATGTTTGATGAAATTTATTTGATTTTATATAATTTTTTATTTTATGCTTTATTTGTTAAATATATAAATGACATGCAAGATAATATATGTATGTAAAAGTTTTATCATTGTAGCCCTAGATAGTAGAATTGTCAGAAGAAGAAGGGTACCTGGAAGTAAGCAACTAAAAGTTTTGGATTTCTTTTTGATATATTTTATCAAAAAAATTTGTAAATTAGATTATAGTTTTATTTCATATAGTGTGTATTATAGATGTAAATTATAATGTAAGAGACATAGTTTAAATGTAAATTAATATTTTATAAATAAATAAAATTTTGAACATTTGCATTTGTAATAATTTATTTTCGATATCTGTAATATTTTCGTAAAAAAAATTATACTTCATTTCATTGATTTTATAAAACAGTTAGATGGGTAATTTTCACTTACCCTACTGAATGAAAGTGGGGTAAGAAGGTGTTACAGATTACCCTGGTTCAGCATCAAGAATTCTCTTTTCTTTTCATCAGTGTAAATAAAAGGGATATACTTCTCTTTAAACTTCTCTGGAAATAACTCTCATGTCATAGGGTCAGGTGCCTCCGAGCTCCGTGACTCTGACTGCCACTAATCATAAGCATGCATCTACTGCAAAGATATTGCATACTCATATTTTTGTTCATATGTGCAGTGCAACTAATCAAAAACCCTTTTAGCTTGCTCCAACCAGAACTCTGCCATGGAAGGATCATCCTCTCTCTTCCTATAAAAATAAAGTGCCTTAAGTTCCTTAGCCTTTCAAACTTTAGCACCAATGGGGCTGGTTGTGTTTCCCTCTATAACAGATCTTCCATATTCCTCATTAATTATATATGTGTTATATTAGTAATTGATTGACCATATGATGAGCTGGCACCAGATCTTGATGTTACACCCTAGCGGTGACTTGGTCTTAATAAGGCTTCTCTCTCAGTAGGCTCATTACTCTTAGTCTCCTCATCCACGATTTATCATGATCCTAAAGCCATAACCTACCTATATCATAAAAGATAACGATCTTAATCAGTAAGCGACAACTCATATACTCAATTGTGGGTACACATATATCATAAAATATTTTAAAAAATTCCCTTCTTTGTAAACCCAAAACCGTTCAAATTGGACTCTAATACCAAAAATTGTAACATCCCCACACTCCCACAGTACATGCTCAGATAAAGGAGCACTACATTGACATTTTCGATCTTTAACTTATTTGTTGAAAATAATACATATTCTTACTTTTTTTTTACAATAATATAAAGGAAATATAATATACATTTTACTTACATAGGATAACATTTATAAAATATCAAGTTAATTTTACAAAACCATAAAAGATATTACATAAATCTAAATACAAAATATAAAATACAAGATACAAAAGTTTATAACCCACTGTTTCTAGAAAACGGTTGCTTTACTAGACTAGAATTACCATTGCCTTTATCTACAAGCTTTAGCTACCTCTCTAAAATCTATGTGAAAGGAAACTTTCCTGCTAAGTTCTGAGCTTAGTGGTACATATAAATAAGACAATATATTATTTCATGCAATATGCATTGTTATGTATATTATGTATCATATTATCTTTTTATGCAATTTCTTATCTCATTACATTCTAGTATGCAAAGACATCAAGTCATATATTTATATCTCATATTCATGCTACTTTATTATATTATTATACATAATCAACCATTTCACATATCATAAATTCTTTTAATTTTATTAATTCATTTAAGCCCATAACACCTAGAAACCACTAACTAGAATAACGAGTTTCCATCCAGGTATTTATGAGTGTCATCATCGGCATTAATAGTAGTGTCATTACTGACTTTAGTTATAGTTCCATCACCATCTTCATTAATCGTGCCATCATAGGCATTAATAATCATTTTGATTGACATGCCAAACTATCAAAAATTCTAGTCCTAATCTAGGTATTCTAGGACTTAATTAATGTCATTAAAATTCATAACTCTTAAATTCGCACATTTCATGCATTTAATGACTCAATTAATACACATAATTTCTCAATAAAAATATTATTTGCATAATATAATAAGATCCATATTAGTTTACATATCAAATTCTTCAATTCATTTTCTGCCCTGATACTAGTAGATTTTATGTTTTGTCTTTGATATCAATTGTTACAATCCGAATTAAATTATAGTCTTCTTAAACATTTTAGACCTAAATCTTAGATTTAATATATGAAACTTGAATCACTGAATTTAGGGTTCTGTAAAAAAAGATATACTCAATGGAACACTACTTGCTCATAAACAAATTTGCCTAGAATTTTCTAGACAGTTTTTAGTTCAATATTTGTGCCCAAATTAAGCCTAATTACAATCAAAATCATAGTTCACGATCTCCATAAAAGTTTTAACCTTATGTCTTAAGTTTCAAACCAAACCACGAACATATTAATCCAAATTCTAGAGCTTAAGTTATATCAATATATATACTGACTGCTCCATAGAATCCAGTAGAGAACACACAAATACCTAATTCAATTTTTACCAAATATACTCCTAAGTCTAGCAAATATACATCCTCTAAATTTTATCACAAAATACTATTAATTTACAATCATTAACATGCCAAATGCTCAAATTATGCAACTTCACTAGTACAGAATAGAGTTATATGTGTCTATTATTTTGCATTTTATACGTCTGTCAAATAGTAGACACATATATAGGAGACACATATGATATAAATTTTATGTGTTTGTCGTTGTGACAGACACATATAATCAGTTATACACATCTGTCGTTTAATAATAGCATACGCATATAATAAGTTATACGCGTCTATCGTTTAATAATAGCAGACGCATATAATCAGTTATATGTGTCAGTCGTTTAATAATAGCAGACACATATAATCAGGTTATAAGCATCTGCTAGTTTTAACAACAGACACGTATAACTGATTATATGCGTATGCTATTATTAAACGGCAGACGCCTATTGTCTTTTTAAAAAAAATTAAAGCTCATATTATACTGCTACCATTCATATATAACATGCGCGCTTCAAAATTCATAATAATTCTGCTTCAATAAGCCACAATAGGCATCCAACATTCAAGTCACAAATACTCAATAATCAAGAATTAACAGGACAACACAAACTAAAAAAATTAAATAAATCAAAGCAATACCTCATCATGCCTAAAACAATTCACATGAAAATAATTAATCCACAAGTTCTTCAAAATTCTTTAATTTAAAATTGTATTTCTCATTAATTTGAAATATTTTAAAAAAGTAAATAAAAAGATTACATACACTCTCTCATAAAGTAATTTGACCACATATGTTGAATTTCATCTATTTGATCTTGACTATATGATCATTTTTCAAAAGCCTACAAGACAAATCAAATAGATAATAGAAAATATGTTAGAAATGAATAAATTAATAGCTAGTTATATATCATACTTGTAATATAAACTGACTAGTATTTGAAAGAACATACCTTAAGCAATGTTGTATCATTGTTATGATATACGACAATTTCATACATATACCTCATAATGTAATATCCGCATTCAACACCTCCTTGTTGTTGAGGGCACTTAAAATAGAAAAAATAACAAAGGTCCATGCCAAATAAAGGATTATAAAATCATAAAAACTTTAATCTAACTAGTAATTTAGAATATAAAATTATCACTGAAATGTCATTCCATTTTAACCTGGCACCTTTATTTTTTCCACCTTCTATAGCATAAGTTCTATAGGCTCTGAAAAATAAGTGTATATCAAAATTGACATTAATATTGAAAATGCTACAAACATTGTAGAAACTATTAGCTAGTAGTATTATAACTTACAGGTTAATGTGAGGTTTCAGACTTATATCGCGGTTGCCACGAGCTAGAGGATCCATGAAAATGCCTCACTCCATTCACAGCAAAATACAATCAACATCCAATGGTTACTAGAGATATACAAATATGTTGAAGTTAGTAAAAGTGTTGAGAATAAAAATTATGCAAACATGAATGTAAATATTTCTTATTTCTTAGAATGAAATGCTTATCTCTTTGTTCCTTCAAAGCTTCTATAATATATCTTTCTGCTGAGTTAGTCTTTGTGAACATCAAACGAAGCATTGTTGGACAAAGAAATCCAATCGATGATATAAAGAATGTATCGCACAAGTTATGAAGGTACCTATATGCATGAATCACAATACATACATAGGTATTATTTTTGTATTTTTTAAATCAATCTTATAATATTAGTAATAAATAGTATAATCTTACATCATAAATATTTGAATGATCGAGACATCAAGCCATTCCATGGAGATGAGTTGAGCGATGTCTTCCATACCAACATGAATCATCTGATTATCTATTGGATACTTAAACACTGTAATGTCTGCAGGAACTTCAAAAATATACCCAGTAGGCAATTTAGCAACCATCTCATGCATCAACCTTATGTCACCACTCAAAGTTGCCAAAATGTTCTCATTAACTAAAGGCCCATGTTGATTTGTAGCTGATTCTTTCGATAAACCGCTACCTTGTTTATTCTTTGGAGCCTTCTTTAATGGCTTGGATTTAAGTTTCTTTCAATTAATAATAAATTATGATATATTATGATATATGAAATGCGATAAGATATATTTTATTGTTTTATAAGTTTAGGAATTATTACCTCTCCAAGAACCATGAGATGTTGTGGCCATTGAACAAAGCTACCTTCTGTTTTCCCAACTGTAGTTAAGTATTCAATAGGCACAGGAAGTTCGGCTTCATGACAACCAGATAGTATTTCATCTACAAATACCTTGATGTGAATGGGCATGATAGGTCGATTGTGCACCATAGCATCAATAAGGGATGGATAAACCATCCCCCTTGCCACAATCACCTGCTTACCTTCATTAATGGTAGCAAGTCTGCATGATGTAGGTGTCTGCAAAAACAAAAAATATCAATATTAGCTAGATTCAAGTGGAAGTGGAAGTAATGAAATTCAAAATTTTTACCTGTAATTCTGATATTGGAAATGGTAGGTCCATAAAGTGACAACTACTAGGAGTTGGGCAAGCAAATGAAGGACCCATCTCCACCTCCATATCAGGGCCAATTTGAGATGACTTCCTAGTTCTCTCCTTTATCATACTCTCAAGATGTACAATATGTGCCGAGAATTTAGCAAATAATCTGGCCTCTATTTTACTCTCAAGCTCTTCTATAACTTCAGGTGAGACGGATGTTGCTAGTTTCCTTTTTCCAGGATTACCATAAAATTTTTTAATGGTCACATCACTTCCAACACCTCTCACATAGCCAGAATATTTGGGCTTTTCAAGTGCACGTGACAATATGTCATCATGCCTCTCTGGTATCGAGCTACCTTGGGCTACTTCTCCCCGTAATATCTCCTATTCACCAGATAAACAATATGTTATAAGCAATCATAGATAAAAAAAAAGATACCTTGATATCATTGTTTGTTTAGCAAGTTATATTTACAATTTTTGTTGCCACCTCTTTTGTCTTTTCTACTGGGATTATATAATTTCCTTCTTCTGTCTTTTTTGTTCTAGCTCTTACCCAATCTAGGCTTCGATCATTTGATGATGTAACATCAAAGCTCATAGATGGTGATGATGAAAAAGAAGAGATGGGATCTTCAATAATCCATTGAGTCCTTTTCCCAGCATAGCCCACACGACCCAAGAAATGTGGATGCACAT
This sequence comes from Triadica sebifera, assembly GCA_023653625.1. Classification (NCBI taxonomy): domain Eukaryota; kingdom Viridiplantae; phylum Streptophyta; class Magnoliopsida; order Malpighiales; family Euphorbiaceae; genus Triadica; species Triadica sebifera. The sequence continues at coordinate 20,332,093 of CM042897.1, forward strand.
TCTTTGCTTGCTTTGCCTTCGCCTTGGCACTAATTTGCTGTTAAAAAAATAATGAAGATCCCATTATCATGTCTTGCATAAATGTAAATGTAAATTGCATTTATCTACTTCATAATTAGTACCTCATATTCTTCAGATTCATGAGCTTGTTTAAACTCCTCCCAATCTTTCTCGGTGATGAAGTCATATAATTCCAATGGTGACTTTTGCACGGATTTATTCTTTATGTACTTAACAACCAATCGATACTTAAAATCCTTCCACCGTATTCCAACAGTTTTTAGTACAATATTTTTCTTATCATCTGGAATGTTGAACTTTTTCTGCAAAATAATATTTTAGATTAATTAGTTTTACTTCTTTACAATCAAATTTGTTAATAAATTTCAAGGAAACTTACCTTGATATCTTCCCAAATTGTATTTTTAAGACCCTTATTGACCAGATCCCAACTTTTTATCGTGATGTTCACATGGGAACATGCTACAAGGCCAACGTAGGAACTAAATATATCGGCGTATGTTCTTATTGGGCAATCAAACTCATCGAAATCTATTATCTTTTTTTCATTCCCTTGCTTCTTCAATTTTTTGCACGTGGTAGCTCCCCTAGTTTTCCTTTTTGTCATGATACTTGATGGCTCAGAATCTAGTTGTTCATTCAACATGATTTCCTGTAACATAAGCATAACAAAGAAACATGTTAGTATAATCCACAATAATAACACTTTATTTCAAAGGGAAATAAAAACAATAGATTTATATGATAAACAATAACAAAACTGGTAATTATGAGTATAAACCACATTAATCATATTACACATTTCTAAATAAACTTACAAGAAACATATATGCATCAATTATTGGCAATTTTCAATTCATATGCCTTTAGTATGATCATCACGCATGTAATTTGAATCTAAAATATATTCCCCAACTGGCATAGGTAACCCGATAGAAAATGAGGGAGTCTCATCAAATTGATCATATTCTTTCTCATCTACCACATCATCGATACCAACAATATGCCTCTTACCTTGAAGAAAAATAGACCACTTACTATCGTCAGGGTCAACAATATAAAATACTTGTTTAGCCTGTGAAGCAAGAATGAATGGATCATCTTAATAACCCAATGGTCTAAAATCGACCAAAGTGATTCCTAACTCATCCACTCGAACACCGCATCAATTTTCAATACATTTACATCGGAAGAGAGGAATCATAAATTCCCTGTAATCAAGCTCCCAAATGTCTTCAACTACACCATAATATGACATCATAGCATCTATTGGCATGGTGTCTTTAGCACTAGAAAATTCTCATGATGAAACTATCAAAGTAACTCCACTATTTTGCATTGTGGTTTTGTCATCCTAATGTTTAGTGTAAAAGGTATATTCGTTGATGTCAGATCCTTCATAAGACCATATATTCAACCTAGGGTGGCACTTCTGATAACTGACGCATCACTCAGTCTTTAAACCATCCAATAAAATAAATATTATGTTCATTTGTCAACCATATTTCACCTTTGGATGGATTCAGATGCCTTAAAATGGACATGTGTTATTCTAAATATGGATGAACTTGTGTAAGGTGGTGCAACACAATGAGATGTGCTTTATTACACATCTGAGCACCAGGTAATACCATTTTAAATCCAATTGTTCCTTTACCTCCAAGTCTTCCATCGTGATGAGACTTAGGAATGCCAATAGGTTCAACACATGATAAGTAGTCTGTGCAAAATTCAATACCCTCCTCAACCGAGTAACCTTCAATAATACTACCTTCAGGTTGATATCGGTTCCTCACATACCCTTTTAAGATACCCATGAATCACTCAAAAGGATACATATGCCTCAAATACACAGGACCACACAATTTAATCTCTCTCATAAGATGAACAACCAAATGTACCATTATGTTAAAAAAGGAAGGTGGAAAATACATTTCAATGACATAGAGTAACAACAATATTGGCTTGCAACTCATCCACATTCTTTGGATCAATGACCTTACAACAAATTGCATTGAAGAAAAAATAAAGTCTTGTAATAACATTCCTCACATGATTCGGTAGTATTCCTCGAATTGCTATTGGTAAAAATTATTGCATCAAAACATGACAATCATGAGACTTCATACCTATCAACTTCAATTCTTTCATTGACACAAGACTTTTAATATTTGATGAAAATCCTTATGGAACTTTAACACCATAAAGACACTCACAAAAGCTTGTTTTCTTTTTTTAGACAACGTATAACAAGATAGGGGAAGATATGTTCGTTTCCCTGTATCTTGAGGCGCTAACTCCATTCGTATGCCCATTTCTAACATGTCCTTTCTTACTTAGATACCATCTTTTGTTTTTCCCGGTATATTCAACAATGTCCCTATTATAGCATCACAAACATTTTTCTCCATGTGTATAACATCAATACAATGACGAACCGGTAAGTATTCCTAATATGGAAGATCCCAAAATATAGATCTCTTTTTCCAATTACCCTTTTGAGCAGGTTGAAAAGGTTTACCAAATGCATTATCAATATCTCTAACTCGTTCAAAAACCTCATTTCCTATTAATGGCAAACGAGCTTCTCGCATTTTGGTATATCCATTGAAAGACTTTTTCTTCTTACGATAAGGGTGATTAGGAGGGAGAAATGTCTGATGACTCATATAAACATTTTTCTGGCTATGATTTAAACGTTGGTCCATTGTGTTGTCCTCACAAATTGGACACGCTTTTGCTCCTTTCACGGTGTACTCAGATAAGTTACCATAAGCCGAAAAATCATTTATAGTGCAAAATATCATGACATGTAAGGTAAACATGCTTTCACTATATGCATCATACATCGGCACACCTTCATCCCACAACAGTTCAAATCATCAATAAGTGGTGCAAGGTAAACATCAATATCATTTCCTGGTTGTTTAGGCCCTAATATCAACAACGACAACATAATATACTTACGCTTCATAGTCAGCCAAGGAGGCAGATTGTAAACCGCAAGAAGAACTGGCCACATGCTATGTTTACTACTCAGTGTTCCATGGGGGTTGATTCCATCTGTACAAAGTCCAAGCCTCAGATTTCTAACTTCACCACCAAATTCTGGGAATGTTCTATCAATTGTTCTCCAATGAGGAGAATCTACAGGATGTCTAAGTTTTCCATCATGTTTTCTGCCTTTTGCATGCCACCTTAAGTTTTTTGCATCTTTTGCATTTGCAAACGGGCGTTTGAATCTTGGTATTATAGGTAAATACCATAATACTTTAGTTGGAGGCATTTTTTTATCCTCAGAAGAAACTTTTCCATGTTTGTAGAATGACGCTCCACACCTTGGACACTCATGCAAGTCCTTATATTCATTTCGGTATAATACACAATCATTTGGACATGCATGTATCTTCTTATATTCCATACCCATGGGACACAACATTTTCTTAGCCTCATATATAGATGTGGGAAGCACATTTCCCTCTGGAAGCATGTCTTGCAACAATTCTAATAGTGTCGTGAAACTCTTATCACTCCATCTATTTTTTGCTTTCATGTTACAGAGTTTAAAAATGGCTGACAATTTTGTGAAATTACTACAACCGGGATACAAAGGTTTATCAGAATCGTTTAACAATCTCTGAAGGTATTCTGACCTTTCCACAAAATATTTTGTATCATCTATCATCTCGTCTACACGATCATTCTCTTCAACATCAATGTTATTTTCTCCTTACTGATCAAATTCATTATTATTAGAACGTGTCCCAGTTAAAACACTCTCACCATGCCATATCCACCGTGTGTAACCTTCCTTAAAACCACACTTTATTATATGAGATTTCACTATATGAACATCTTAAAATTTTTTCATGTTCTTACAATCAATAGAAGGGCATACAATCATTTCTTCTATTTCCCTTATTTGCTTTTCCTCCACAATTCTAATAAATTCCGTAGCTCCATTCAAATATTCAAATGTAGTGCGTCTACCATACATCCAACTTTGATCCATATCTAACTGCACAAAAAAAAGTTCAATATATATAAGTCTTATTGCTTTTTAATCAGGAGAAACATTATATATAATATCCTTAAACATCTAATGAGTAAATCTATAATGGGTATTGATGATTTTGAATCCAATGTTGATTGAAAATATCGGTTTCATATCATTGCTAAACTATTAATGCAACTACCTGGAAACATAATATATATATATATATATATATATATATATATATATATATTTGGATAATTTATATACACATGAAATTCAAGTAGGAATTATGCAACCATAATGACTAAAATCAATAAAAGGTTGATGATATTAAGATGAGGAAAATATACCTTGAGTGTTCTTGTATTTCAGTATGGAAAACTTGATGTGAGGAATGAAGCCTGGTCCGAGATCAAAATCTATCATATTATCAAGTAATTAATATGTAGAAGCAATCATTCTTTAAAATAAAACATAAGAAAGTGAGGATAAAGATTGGACTAGATGGAGTGTAGGGAGGTTATGTTGTTGAGAAACATACCCACATAGATCTATAAAGACATCAGAATGCCTCTCAAGTGAGTTAATGCTTCCATCATTTTGAGTGACCTTCTTCTGCGTATGGCTCAAGAAATCCAATAAACTGACAAAAACATAAACAAGTATGTTAGCAGTTAAATGCCTCTTTTACTTGCATCCGAACTTAGGTAACGAATTTAAACACAAATGGATTCTTGCAAAAATACTTATAATACTTTTTAATTTAAAAATCGGAACTAAAAATATATCAACAAACCATAATAAAATGAAAACATCACAAGAGGAATGATTGGAAAGCTTGGAAAGTAAGAGGAATGATTCCAATGATTCTCATTTAAAGCTTTTGGCTAACAATTAACGAACAAGAGGAAGGGTATGTTTGATGGCAAATGTATGTATACCCTGCTTAATTTGAAGATATGCTCATCCGTGTGCATGTTAATGGATGATGCTTATCAACATCAAGAAATGGACAAAATTAATAAAGATATTTGGGTTATCATTATCACTCAAGAAAACAACAAAGCTCTTTAAATTTCACCAAAATTGGCACTAAAAATGGAACATGATATACATTTGAGCTAGTACAACCAAGTCAGCTGGAGCTTTCTTAATTTTGTGGGTCTCAACTCTCTAGCTCTATTATATATATCTTTTTCGAAAAAGTGGATCTCAACTCTCTAGCTCTATTATATACCCAATATATATCGTTCTTGTAATGGAAAATTAATCATTGAGATCCTACAAAATTTTCATGGCTGTCTATTACATAGGAAATAACTGTTTAAATTGTTTTTTTCCCTAGAAATATCTTCCTTTTGGATTCATCTAATCTGATGTGACATTTTCTCTTATCAATGTAGGGGGGAAAATTGATGGTGACATAAAATTCTATGAAGAAATATGTGCAAAGATAATGTTTGCTTATGGATATATGAAATCAAATATGAAAATTCTCCGTCAACAAATAATCAGTTCAAGTCCTTTAAACTGCTTGACAGAGGAACTATATACTCATATAGCATCAATCTTTCATTTTGAAAGTAGAAGAATACTTCTTGCCAAGGCAACTAAATTAAATTTTTGAAAGAAATTGTATAACAATCTATGCAGCCACTACATGATTTCAATCTAGCTAGCCTATAATCTATTCACGAACCGAATTCTTATCTAAATTTTGTACATAATTATATTTATAAATCGAAAAGATAATAAAATGTCATGCAAAAAAATATTTTTATTTAAATTATATAAAATTTTAATTTTGTGTTCATTCATAAATAAAATTACAAATCAAATTTAGGCAAATAGTTAGATCATGCCTCGAATAAATATAAGGGATCTTACTAATTAGCAATCTAACATGGGACTGCTAGTTGCATGTTTGAACAATATGCATAACAATATATAGATTTAGCACATTATATCATTAATTCATATTTTATGTACTTCGTTTCACTTCTTCTCACAACAAGATGGAAGTAATTTTCATCATCCAAGGACAGTAACTAAAAAAGTAAGATTGCCATGTTGAAGAAAGTAACAATAAAAATTGCATGTTAACTTTATACTTCTTTCAAGCTGACAAAAATGAGAAATTGTTTCATCTCAATAACACAGGTAATCTTGTGTGGATCATGCCACAAAGAAACTAAAACTATATATTGAATTAACTTATATCCACCATGTCTGTGTAAAGTATTAACAGAAAATATTATAAGGTTATCTTTTGTTTGTAAAGTGACATGTAATCTTCTTTTTAGGGCTATATATATGTGTGTGTGCTATATGGTAGATAAGATGCAATGATAGATACTTACATCTATATTCTGAAAAGATCTATCGATAGACGCCTTCAACTGAGATTACATGAACTCTTAGAAACCTAAAGAGCCACAAAAATCAGCATACACCATAATATGAACATAACTCCCACTCAAGCCAATAGCAGAAGCACCCTCATTTCAGATTGAACCACTGAAATTCAAATCAACATACTAATTCAGCAAGTAAAAAAAGTAAAAGAAATGTACCACATGATCAAAAACCAGAAGAATAAATAATAACCACAAAATTAAAATTAAAATTCTAAGATCCTTAGGATAATTCAAAATTCATGAAACCCCAATATTACTGACAAATACCTTATCAAGAACATGAAAAATGAATATATTTATGCCCCTCAAACAAATAGAAAGATTAAAGATTAAAGCAATATAAAAAAAAATCTTGAAATATCAAATCTTTAGTTGAAGTGACTTACATGATTAGTATCTTGAAATTGGCTACAGAGAGTGTGGCCAGATTATTTTCTAAGGTTTTTAGTTTTTACCCTTTTCTCTTATAATGTCAGATTGGACTCCCCCCTCCCCCCACCCCATTTAATAAGCTCGATTTGTTGAGACGAAATATATGAGAGAGTTTCAGAGTATCGCGCTTTGTTACAGACAAAATGTCATAGTACAGTGTAAGACGCTCGAATTTAGGTTTTTAAAAAACTTATATGCATCTGTCTTAAATAATAACATACGCCTATTCTAATAGTATATGCGTTTATCATTAATTAAAGACAAACGCTTAAACCTTTATATGTCTGTCATTTATAATGACAAACGTATATAACTATTAACATATTTACAAAAAAGTCACTGCCTATTATATATCACTGTCATTAATTAAAGACATACGCCTATAACATTTTTATGCGTCTGACATTAGATAAAAAATACGCCTATTATATCTTTTTTTAATATATAATATATAAAATAAAACTTAATTATCTGTGCCTTTATATATATATATATATAATTAATAAAAAATTCAATTAATATTAATTAATTAATTAGTTCATCATATATGTATTATTAGTTAACCAAACCTGATATATATTTAATTAATTAATTTAAATATTATTTGGTTAAATATCAATTTATTTTTTTAATTCAATTTTTTAATTATCACTCATACTCTCCAAATTAATTAATTTATTTTAGACGAAAATATATATATATATATATATATATATATATATATATATATATATATATATATATAGTACTGTTAGAGACGACAAATGAAAATGTTTTCAAAAAATTTACATGCGTTTGTCATTTAATAAAGACAAACGTCTAAACTTTATATGACTGACATTTATATTAACAGACGCATATAACAAGTAACATATTTAAAAAAATGTCACCGCCTCCATTTTAAGCGTCTGTCATATATAACCTTTAACTTAAAGTATTTATTGTACTTGTGCTTAAGAATAAAACATAGGCTATTGCCTTAAGTTATGCACAAACATCTTTTTTCTCTCCTTCACTTTCTCTATGTAGCTTTCTCTTTGCCTTTGTTTCATTGAGTTTGTTCCTTGTCACTAGGAGTTAAGGAACTCCTACAACATCATAAAACCATCATCAAAACCTTATATATCCTTAACTTTCAAAACCCTAAACTCTCTCTCATGAAACCCTAAACTCTCTCTCTCTAAATGGGCTCAAAACCCCAACTTTCTTTATGGAAAACTAAGGAGAAGAAGGAAAACATCTTACCTTTATACTTTTTTTCTCTTGATCATCACTTGGAAAATTTCACTCTCTTCTAAATTGCTTTTCTCCCCTTCTTTTAACTTCCTCTAGTTCTACAAGCTTTGTTGTTTATGGAAATCACTTTGGCTTGATCTTTCTCTCTCTACCTCTTCTTTTTCACTCTCTAGAAGCTCTTGGCTATGGTGGTATGTGGAAGGTTGGCGTGGACTGATTTCTTGTGTAGAAAATGAAGTTAGAAAAGATAAAGAAGAAGAGAAAAAGAAGAAAAGAGAACCAAATTTCAACCTTGGATCCCACCATTTTACCATGTACATAACATTATCTTAATTAACATGTGAATCTCCTTTTTTTCTTTATGTTACCCCGAAACTTGTCAAATTTTGTAATTTAATCATTTACCATTTTAACATCTTTTAAACATTTATTAGGCATATTTCATAATTATATATTATTATATAATTATTTTTAGTCAAAATCCAAATTTAGATTTCGGTCAGTCAAACGCGTCAACTTCGCGACACATGTGATGCAGAGCCTAAATTAACATAAATGACAAAGGTTAGAGCTAGTAGACAAAGATGAAAGTTGATCAAGAATAGCTAGCCCAACATCATAGACAACAGATTAGACCCTAAGAGGCTCGGTGATATTTCATTTCACACTTTTATATTTTGTACATGTCATTGTAGAAAGGGTTGTTTACTTGTATAGATATTTGTAAATGTCAAAATTATGTAATCTATGTCAAAGGCATGTAGTTTTTTAAACTCCTAGATAAAGGTTAGTCATATTTATATGAAATTGTGATTTTAAAATGTTAAGTCAAATATTATTTTTACTTTATGTTTTATGCAAGTCATCATGGCCATGGTGAAAAGAAAAAAAGATTTAAAATTTCACATGTTTTTTGCATACATTTTGTGTGGCACTCGCTCGTTTAACTATATTAATCCTGGTTAGGTGAAAGAGTGCTACAATCACAATATCACAGTCCACATTATTGCCTAAACAATATGTTGCCCAGATTATGAACCAAGAATGTGGGTAGAATTGGATATTAAAAAATCCTTAACTTTTAAGTGCGAAATAAAAAGTTGAATAGAGTAGGGATAGGAAGATATCACACAAGAAATTTCTAGAGGTTTGGGTATTAACAAACTCTACTCCTCTCCCCAATCTCAATTGGGAGTTTCACTAACACACTAAGTGTTACAATGGAGTTTTACAAGCTTACTCCCAACTATGGTGTTTCTATCAATTGCTCACACCTAACCTAGAAATCCCTTATGTTTTAATGGCTCACACAATAAACCAATTTCTTATATTTTATGGCTCACAAAAATAACCCTTACAAGTGTTCTACTCTTAACCCAATATACCCAAACTCACTTAAGTAGTAGATTACAAAGAGAAACACTCAAAAATCTATAATGCTAAAAAATTATGAGCAAATAGATTTTTACAGAGAATTAAAGTATTGTTGAAAATAATTAATGCACAAAATTTTGATTTGAAGTTATTGCTATTCTCTTGTTCTGGATTCATAAATGACTTGCATTTATACTTTCTTGGCAAATTATAGCCGTTTGGATGCATTTAATGGGAAAATAGTCGTTGCACCAACTATTAATTTCGCACCTGACATGTTTCTCTTTCCTCATTCACGATCGTGAATATGTGTGTCACAATCGTGAATGTTCTTCCAAGCCATGGTCCAAGTGGTGACTTTGGCCGTGAAGCATTTTGAAAGGAATTGAAGTGTTTGATCACGGGCATGACTTTATTCTTTCACAGGCGTCAATATCCTTCCAAGCCGTAGTCCAAGTGGTGATTCTTGTCATGAAGCTCTCTAGAGGAATTTGACATGTTATCTCACGAGCGTGACTGATATGATCATTCAAGGTTACTATGATTCTTAATGGTCGTGAACTTTAAATGTTGGAGAATTGGCACTAAGCTACATCACGGGAGTGACATAAACAGTCACGGGCGTGAACATGTTATTTCTTCATTTTTTGACTTTCAAAGTTAGTCTTTCATTCTTGCATCATATTTTATACCCTGTTCAATAAACTTAGAACACAAGTATTGTTAAATACATTATTGCTATTTTATTTATTAGCATCAAAATGACAAAAATACCCCTCAAGGTTCAACAATCTCCCCCTTTTTTATGGTGACAAATAATCTACCAATATGTGCTTTTGAGGAGTCTCCCCCTCAAAAGATGCTTAAGACAAAAAAATAATAGAGTGCAAGAATTAAGGAAGTATAGCATGGATGTTTACTTGTTAGTTTAGGTATATGCGAGGTATATTCAAAGTATATCAAATTGTTTGCTTTTAACTAGTTATATGCAAAGTATATCAAATTGTTTGCTTTTAACTAGTTAAGTATATGCAAAGTATATTCAAAGTATATTGAAAGTGTATCTCAACACTATATTCAAAGCATATCAACACATTTTCATTCATGTACTTGCATATTCATTTAATTCATTTATATTGCTAGGTTTTTCCCCTTTTTTCATCAACAAAAAGAGCATAAAAGATAAATCATAGGGCAAAAACCAATGCAATTATATTAATACCAAATGTAAAAGTACTAAGTTTTGAAAGGTAAATTAAAATTCTACATTTGCAATACTAGAAACTAGTAAACAAAATGAAATAAAAAACTAAAGCTCTAGCTAGACTTGGAACTGGACAACCCATCTCTAAGGCATGCTACTTTTTCCTCAAGGCTATCCATGCGAGACTTCATAAAATCTTTGAGGTTTTCCAACCTCTCATCTATCGAAGCCTGCAGTTGGTCAAAGCGAGGTGCTAAAATATCAGCCACCTGCTGAGCCAATTTCAATGTGGAGGCCGAGGATTGACCAACCTCCTGCTCAACCTCTAAGGTCACCGTCTCGACTCAAACTCTTTTTTTGTTGGGTTCCTTGGATGCCAGCTTTGAAGTCGTCTGAATCCTTATCTTCCCAAATAATTTCACTAGTTGGAGTGGTGAAGCGGTAGTAGATGTTATTCTCATGAATTATGTGAACTGCTGCTCCCATTTTGATAAAAGACTCGATGTCTAGCCGGTCTCTAGGATGTGCTGGTGTGAGGTTAAAGTTGTGCTCTTCTAGCTTCAGATATCCAAGCTTGATAGCAAGGTGAGTCACACACCCACCAATCAAGATATCTCCTAATGGCTTCATTGCAATTGAGAGTAGATAGTTTGCAAGCCATCGAGATAGGGAAAATGTTAGACCTCTTCAGTAATCTCCATGAGAAAGAGCTTGGATTTTCGAATTGCACCATTGCTATCCCCTCTTGCAAAGATGTTATAGGTCAGAAACCTATGTAAGTATTTATGCACTGGAGATCGAAGGTGGGTGCTCTTCGTCTTTTTGACGTCCAAGCTACAATTTTGTCCGAAATGAGTCCATGCTGGATTGGCATAAAACTCCACCTTACTCTCATTGAGGATACCATCAGAGGGAAGTTTGAAAATTTCACCAAACTTCGTTGCTGTGAGGGTGTTCGAATGCTTGCAAAGTTGAAATTTCACCTTATCGGTGGGAGAGACTTGCAGGGTGCTAAGGAACTCGAGAATTGGTTCCTTTAGCGTTGGTTGGTGGATATCAACAAACTCCTTTAGATGAAAAACCTATAGCGATTCCATTATGCTTGTCTCAAGACCAAGGGTCCTGACAACATGCCATTCGAAGGATCGAGAAGAAAGGAATGGTCTCTTTTTAAGAACCGCATACCTCAGATGACAATGCTCCAGAATGATGTTGAGAAGGTAGTCCATGTACCTTTTTGGAGCATGAGATTTCCCTCTTGTGCCTTTTGAGGAGCTGAGTTCCATTTTTGAGTTGATACTGATTTTTGAAGAGAAAATTTCTGATAAGGATTTTGGAGAATATCATGTGATGATGTGATTTCTTATGAAAGAAAGTGTTTTTTAAGGTATTTATAGATGGAAAAGGCTATCAAGGGGTCGGAATCTGTGAGAGGTATTGAATGTGGTGATAAATGAGAGAATTTGTAGAGTTAGAAATGAGAGAAAAATGACATAAAATGTTTTATAGCCGACATCATCACAGTCGTGAACGCTAAGTCACTGGAATGAAATGTCGTGTTCATGGTTTGCTGAAGAGGCACTCTACCCATGATGAAGAATATGAAACAATTCACGGTCGTGACATTTAATAGTCACGGGGGTGAATAGTGAATTTTTACGGTGGTGAAAAAATGAGTCACGGTCGTGAAGTACAATCTTCACTACTTGTGACCGTGAGACAAAGCGTGAGACAAAGTGTGAATGCTTCTGTAATTATTTGGTGGTAATGTTCATGGTCGTGAAGCAGTGTCAAATTCGTGAATAAAGAGTTTCACGGGAGTGACATAAAAGGTTATGAGCATGAAACATAGTCTTCACTACCTTCAACCGTGAAACATATCGTGAAGCAAGGCGTGAAAGCTACTGGAACTCTTGCCGATTACGATCACGGTCGTGAATATATGTCATGGGCATGAGTTGCCTAAAATCCTCATTAAATGAAACTAAGTCTAAAACAAGACTAAAGGATTTCTAAGGTGCTTCTATCCCTTATAACATATTTTCCATCAAGTTTTGCCACTTCATACCTCAAAAGATGAGACAATAACACAAGATAGAAATTAACATTCAATGTTCGACAAATTTGACAATCATAAAGTTAATCCATCAATCATACCAAGCTCTCTTCTTATGAAGTTAAATCTTTCTTCATTTAAAGACTTAGTAAAAATATCTACCAATTGATTGTCTGTATTGATAAATTCCAATACAACATCTTCATATTGAACATAATCTCTAAGAAAATGATGTCTTATGTCAATATGCTTACTTCTAGAGTGTTGAATGGGATTCTTAGATAGGTTTATAGCACTTGTATTGTCACATCTAATAGGTATATGGTCCAAACTATGACCATAATCCTTAAGTTGTTGTTTCATCCAAAGGATTTGAGTACAATAACATCCTGCTGCCACATACTCCGCTTCAGCGGTAGAAAGAGCAATTGAAACTTGTTTCTTGATAAACCAAGAAACTAAGCATTCACCAATAAAGTGACAATTGCCTGAAGTACTCTTTCTATCCAAGAGATTTCCAGCGTAATCAGCATCTGAATATCCTATAATATGAATGGATGAATTTCTAGGATACCATAAACCTAGATGCAATAAGCCCTGTAAATATTTTAAAATTCTTTTCACAGCATTCAAATGTGATTCTTTAGGACATGATTGAAAGTGAGCATATAAGCATACCCTATACATTATATTGGGTCTAGAGACAGTAAGATATAAGAGTGATCCGATCATACCTCTATAGAGATTTTCATTAATGCTCTTACCCTTTTCCTCTCTATCCAATTTTGTTAATGTGCTCATTGGAGTCTTGGCATTTTTGCATCCTTCCATTCCAAATTTCTTGATTAAGTCTTTGGCATATTTAGATTGGTTGATGAATATGCCCTCATTGCTTTGTTTTATTTGTAGACCGAGGAAAAACTTGAGCTCACCCATCATGCTCATTTCAAATTCCCTAGTCATACACTTAGCAAATTCTTGGCAAAGCAATTCATTAGTAGACCCAAATATGATGTCATCAACATAAATTTGAACAATTAGAATACCATGCTTATGTTTTTTAACAAATAAAGTAGTGTTAACATTTCCCTTTGAAAAATTATTTTCTATAAGAAAAGAACTTAGTCTTTCATACCAAGCTCTTGGGGCTTGTTTCAAACCATGCAAAGCTTTTGAAAATTTAAATACATGGTTAGGCAAATTATGGCTTTCAAAACCTAGTGGTTGTTCTACATAAATTTCTTCTTCTATAAAACCATTTAAGAAGCACTTTTGACATCCATTTGAAAGAGTTTGAAATTCATATGGCATGCATATGCTAAAAGTATTCTTATGGCTTCTAATCTAGATACCGGAGCATAGGTCTCATCATAATCTATTCCTTCTTCTTGATTATATTCCTTTGCAACTAACCTAGCGTTATTCCTAGTTATTGAACCTTATTCATCTAGTTTATTTCTAAACACCCATTTGCTTCCAATGATTTGATGCTTCTTGGGTCTAAGAACTAAGGTTCATACCTTACTTCTCTCAAATTGGTTGAGTTCCTCTTGCATAGCAATCACTCAACTTTCATCATTAAGAGCCTCATGAATATTTGTAGGCTCAATTTGAGAGACAAAGGCAAGATTAGAATCTAAAGGTTAGAGATGAGATCTAGTATTTACTCCCTTTGTAGGATCACCAATGATTTGCTCCTTGGGGTGATCTTTTGTCAATCTCCATTCCCTTAGAAGCTCTTGCTTGTTTTCCTTTTGAGCTGGAGGTAGAGAGTCATCTTGATGTGAATTTTCTTGATCATTTTCATCCTTTTCATTTTCAAGATCAAGTTTTTCCATTGTACCTGCAACATCATCAAGAACACTACCTTTCACAAGATCAAGCTTACTAGATTCATCAAAAACAACATGCATATTTTTCAACAGCTAATGACTTTTTATTAAAGACTCTATAAGCTTTGCTAGTGGTGGAGTATCCTAAAAATATACCCTCATCAGATTTAGAGGCAAAATTTCCAAGGTTGTCTTTGGTATTCAATATGAAACACTTGCATCTAAATACTCTAAAGTATGATATAATGGGCCTTCTTCCATTCCATAACTCAAAAGAAGTTTTGCTTAAGAGAGGTCTTTTGAAAACTCGATTTGAAATATAACATGCAGTATTTGTGGCTTTGGCCCAAAAGTAAGTTGGTAATCCATACTCATTGAGCATTGTTTGAGTCATTTCAATTAAAGTTCGATTTTTCCTTTTGACCACCCCATTTTGTTGAGGTGTCCTAGGAGATGAAAATTTTTGTGAAATGCCATGTTCTACACAAAAATTTTCAAATTCTATGCCATGATCACTTCTTATTTTTGAAATACAATATCCTTTTTCATTTTGAACTCTTTTAGCAAAGTTTTTGAAAGATTCAAAAGCATCACTCTTTTTAGCTAAGAAAATTACCCAAGTGAATCTAGAGTAGTCATCGACAATGATAAAGGCATAGTGTTTACCTCCCAAGCTTGCAACTCTAGTAGGTCCAAAAAGATCTAGATGCAAAAGTTGTAGAGGTTTTGAGGTACTTACAATGTTTTTGGATTTGAAGGATGACTTGTGTTGTTTTCCTCTTTGGCAAGGTTCACATGTCTTGTCTATTTCAAATTTGACTTTTGGTAGTTCCTTTACCAACTCTCCTTTGTTGAGGCTTTGAATTAAAGCCATGCTTGCATGACCAAGCCTTCTATGGCATAGCCAAGATTCATCACTAGTAGTCACAAGACACTTAGAAGAAAGGTTAGATATTTTGTGTAAGACTATTATGTAGGTATTGACATCTCTACTTCCTTTAAATCTCTTGGCATTTATAGAGGTTATAAGACATTCGTTAGAAGTAAAGATTATTTGGTTTCTCTTATCACATAATTGACTTTATCTTTAATGAAAGTAGTACCATCAATACCAATAGAGCCAATGCCAATTACCTTACCCTTAGCATTGTTTCCAAATGTTACTTTACCTCGATTAATACTTTTGATGACATTAAATAGTTCTTTGTCTCCAGTCATATGCCTTGAGCATCCACTATCTCCTAGCCAAGCATTTTTATTTATTGTGGACTTGAGGCATACCTATAAAATCACAATTCAAGTATTGTTTTTAGGTACCCAAATGAGCTTGGGTCCTTGGGGGTTAGCACATGAAGGTTCCCAATGAGCCTTCCTTATCCAACAATGTTTATTAATATGACTAAATTTCATACAATAATTACATTGTTTAGCTCTAAATATGTTTTGTGGTCTTACCATGCTTTTAACTACCATTTTCCTATTAGGTAGAGTTTGTGAGCAGTGGCATGCACATGCATGATGACTTGGTGCTTTCCTAGGTGCATGCTTCTCATACATAAAAGCATGATTGGCCTTTTGAGGTTTCCTTTTTAGGCTTACCAACCCTTGATCATTCCTTTTATGTATAGAAGATTTAGTGTATGTAGTGCATTTAGCCATTGGGGCTATTACTTCTAGTGTGGATATGTGGGGTTCACTTGACTTAACAAAAGTGATCATGTGAGATGAAGATGATGTTCCCTTAAATCCTAGACCATGACTTATTAAAGGTGGTCTTTGAGACACAAAGAGAGTATCTAAACTCTCCTTGCCCTTGTAAAATTTTGAAATGGAGTTTCTAAGTTCCTCAACTTCATTTTTCAAAATATTGTTCTCTTTAAGCAAGGATTTAGTTGAGGGTCTTGAGGAGTACTCATCTAATGATATTTGAAGAGATTCATTAGAAGATTTAAGCTCAAGATTTTCCTTTTCTAAAACTTTCATTTTGTTTTTCAAACTAGAAATGTTATTTTTATAAGTATTGAATTTACACCTATATTTTTCTAGTTATAGATTCAATACTTCTATTAAACTTTGTTCATCATCATCTTCACTATCACTATCATTATCACTACTATCATTATTGAATGAGTATGAGTGAAGTGATCTTACCTTATCCGAGACGTGATCCTCTATAGCCATGAAGTATAGGTTGACCCCTTCACTTTCATTGTCATATTTTTCGCTTGAAGAGCTTTCATCATCCCATATGGCTTTGTGACCTTTCTTCCCATTGTCCTTTTGGTATTTTCTCTTGTGTTTCTTGAGCCTTGGACATTTTGGTTTGATATGTCCCTTTTTCCCACACCCATAGCACTTTACCTCCTCTTTATTCCTTTCAGAGTCATTTGAGGAGTGTTTGAGATTTCTTTGCTTGAATTTTCGAGAGTTTCCCATTCTCTTTTTAATTATTCTTTTCAGTCTTCTCAAGAGCATTGCTATGTCCTCGTTTGCATCATCAATCTTTTCTTCATCATCTTCAACTTATTCTTGATATTTTGAAGTAGAGGCTCTTAGTGCTAGAGACTTTCTTTTTTCTGGCTCGGCTTCAAGCTCTCTATCTCTTTTTACTGCCATTTTATGTGTTAGAAGTTTGCCAATAAGCACATCAATATTCATGACGCTCATGTCTTCGTTGGCTTCTTCTATACTAGCAACTCTTGAGCCATAATCTTTTAGAGGAAAGCTTCTCAAAATTTTATTGTTTACATCTTCCAAGCTCAAGTGTTTCCCAAGTTTTCTCATGCCATTTATGATGGTTAGAAGACAGTTTGTCATATCAGTGATTGACTCATTGGATTTCATCTTGAAGAGTTCATACTCTGAAGTGAGAAGTTGAATCTTCTTGGATTTAACTTGCTTTGGTCCTTCATGATAATTTTCCAATGTTTTCCACATACTATATGCTGTTGGACAGTGTTGTATTCTGCCACATTCTTCAATGGATAGTGAGCTTGATAGAATTGTCATTGCCTTTTTGTTTTTGAAATTTGCTCTTCGTTGAGGCTCTATCCAATCATCTCTTGATAGAATTTCTTCTTCACCATCAACTCCTCTTCTAGTTGGTGATGTCCATTCTTTCCGAATGCTATCCCAGACTTCAATTGCCTCAGTATCGAAATATGTCTCCATCCAGAACTTCCAATGAGCGTAATTTGCTCCATCAAAGTAAGGCTTGAGACTTTGGAATCCTTCATTGGTCATTTATTTATCTTTGCTAGCGCTTTTTAGGCTTCAATGCTAGACTAAGCTATGATACCAATTGTTGCCCAGATTATGAACCAAGAAGGGGGGGTTGAATTGGATATTAAAAAATTCTTAACTTTTAAGTGTGGAATAAAAAGTTGAATATAGTAGGGATAGAAAGATATCACATAAGAAATTTATAGAGGTTCGGGTATTAACAAACCCTACTCCTCTCCCCAATCTCAATTGGGAGTTTCACTAACACACTAAGTGTTACAATGGAGTTTTACAAGCTCACTCCCAACTATGATGTTTCTATCAATGACTCACACCTAACCCAGAAATCCCTTGTGTTCTAATGGCTCACACAATAAACCAATTTCTTGTGTTTTATGGCTCACACAAATAACCCTTACAAGTGTACTACTCTTAACCCAATATACCCAAACTCACTTGAGTAGTAGATTACAAAGAGAAACACTCACAAATATATCATGCTCAGAAATTATGAGCAAATAGATTTTTACAGAGAATTAAAGTTTTGTTGAAAATAATTAATGCACAAAATGGCTACAACAAGATTTTGATTCGAAGTTATTGCTATTTTCTTGTTCTAGATTCATAAATGACTTGCATTTATACTTCTTTGATGAATTATAGCTGTTTGGATTCATTTAATGCGAAAATAGTCGTTGCACCAACTATTAATTTCATATCTGACATGTTTCTCTTTCCTCATTCACAGTCGTGAATATGTGTGTCACGGTCATGAATGTTCTTCCAAGCCGTGGTCCAAGTGGTGATTTTTTCCGTGAAGCATTCTGAAAGGAATTGAAGTGTTTGATCACGAGCGTGACTTTATTCTTTCATTGGCATGAATATCCTTCCAGGTCGTGGTCCAAATGGTGACTTTGGCCGTGAAGCTCTTTAAAGGAATTTGACATGTTATCTTACTGGCGTGACTATCTTTCACGGGCATGACTGATATGATCATTCACAGTTACTATGATTCTTCATGGTCGTGAACTTTAAATGTTGGAGAATTAGCGCTAAGCTACATCACGAGCGTGACATAAACAGTCACGGGCGTGAACATGCTATTTCTTCATTTTTTGAGTTTCAAAGTTAGTCTTCCATTCTTGCATCATATTCCATACCATGTTCAATAAACTTAGAAGTTGTTAAATACATTATTGCTATTTTATTTGTTAGCATCAAAATGACAGAAATACCCCTCAAGGTTCAACACAATATGAAACATTTTTTATACCATAAGTAAACAAAACCCCCAACTTAATTTATCATAATGGGTTCTTAATCACTATATTCCTTTATAAAATTGAATTAACATGTAGACTAAGGAAAATTTGTCCTCTAACCAATGATTCATAGAAACAAGCACCAGTTAGTGTTCTCAACTGAAATCTCCTTCCTCCTCAAATCTACCCTTGAAGAAATGGTGAAATTCCTTGTTTCTCTTAATTAAAATTTGTTAATAATGATGGTTTTAGTATTTTTAAATGTTAAAATCAAAGAAAATAGAAGGAGAATGGTTTATGGTGTTGCAAATATCTGAAGGCTATGGTTTTTTTGTGTGAGATTTTGCAAAACATCTGACAAATATCAATTGTTTAGTTCATACAGCAGGGCTTCACAAGCACAACTATGTCCTTCATGACTGTGAAGCTGTCAAGCTTTAGAATTCCTATTTCCCGACATTTATGACTTTCAGGTTATAGTCATAGGCATGAACCCTATAACATCTCATTTTTCTCATTTTTTTCAACTATTTTCATATCCTAAAGTCCATAACCATTTATATACCCTTCATATACTCTTATTACATGTTATTTATAAGCCCTAACTAGTAGGCATTACAAATTAAATGCAATAATAATAAGTTCAGAAGCCATCTAAAGAAAACATTTAATTTCCATTTTAACTCATTATCTTCCATTTTAATTAGATGAGTGAGTTTGAGATTCCTTTCTCTTTGACTTTCTTTCTATCAAATTCAAATAAACAACCATCAATTAACTTCATATTCTTCATTGAAATAGTGCCACCAAACAAAACTTGGATGCTCAATGATTTTACTTGAATTCAAGCTCGTACACCACTATGTTTTTTGTTGTTCATATGATATCTGAACACCCTCTTGTAATGGAGGCTGTTACAACTCCAAGCTTAGCCAAGTTGTAGAAAAAAGACATGCTAAAATGATCTCATTCCTCTTATAGTGAGGTTATTTTGATTTTTTCTTTTCTTTATCTAGTGGTTGGCAAAAAAAGAAAAGCAAACTAATCTTCTTCTTATGTCAAATGAAGAAAAACTTTAAATAAACACTTCTGATAGAGAATCAAAACTTTTATACTGAAGTTTTTTCCTCATTTGGGGTTCTAGTTTTGTTTATTTGTTGTTCATCATCGGACAATGAAGCCTAATGAAGAATAAGTTTCAAAAAAGTGGGTTCTAGGTGTCTCTGGACAAGGTTTTTTTTTTCAAATGAGCGACCAACCTAGGTTGACTCCAATAGGCAAGGCGGTTATGGTCGCACTTCTGGATACTGAGACAATAAGATGGTTAATAGTGAGAGTGGCAACAATTGCAATAGGTGGCAATCACATGCTAAAGAAATAAATGATAAAATGATAAAAATAATATTAACAAAATGTAAATGAAAAAAATGAATGCTGAAAAATAGTAATGCACTAAACTTATAAAAAAAGAGTTACAAACAAAAAGAACTAAAATGAAAATTTGTCAAAAGTGGTCAGAAGGATTCTTTTATCAATAAATATTACTCTATTTATAGTGTCACATAGGTAACACATGTAACAAATCAAAACTTTGGGTAGTTCCCTTGACCAATCAATATAATTATATAATAATTAATTATACAAGAATGATTATTTGCTAAAATGCCACCGCATTTTTAGGAGTAGTGAGCTTGTCTATTTGCTCCAATAAGCCCAATCCGAAGTTACTCCCCATTTGGATTGAGACAGTGGGCATACAACTTTGTTGGTCTAGTGTAAACAAATGCCCTTTCGACTTGTAATTTGGTAAAATTATAAGGTTGGTTCTTTCTAATCATTACACCAGCCAAACACCATGTTCGGTGCAACCAATGACTTAAATGCGATTAGATAGTCACAGTCATAGTAACCAAGTAGTGCCTCTCATATACTTGGAAAATTTTAGATTTTTATGCTAACCACTTTTCACATTTGCTAATTTAGACCCTGAGTCACATATTGCGTGAAATTAACCCGTCAGACCGACTGAAATCTAAATTTGAAAATTAATAGAAAGATGATAAAATAATTATAGAAGTGATTAATTAAGTGTCTAGTGTGTGTAAAAGTGATAAACTATGGTAGGAGACTTAATTGAAAAATATAACAAGTTTTGGGGCAAAAGTGTAAAATTAGAAATTTTGAGGGACTAAAGTGAAATTTGCTAAATAACTATAAAATGGACTGATTTTTTATAAGATTCGATGGCCATAATTTAGGGATAAATAACCTTCCAATGCTTATCCATTAATATTGTAAGATTTGGATATAATTAAAGTTGTGGGATCCATATGTTGGAATTTGTCTTAATTTTTCTTCTTATCTCCCTTTTTTCTTCATTTTAAACTTAAATTTTCTGCAAACTCCAGCCCATACACATTTCTCACATAACCACCATACCCAAACCTCCATTTTAGAGAGAGAAAGTGAAGGAAAATCAACCAAAATAAGGAAAGAAAAAAAAGAGAGAGGAAATTCAACCAAGATTAAGTTGAGTTTTCTATTCCATTTATTTTGATTTTCTCCATCATATGAGACTTAAATTGATGTTGAATAAGATTGGAATTTTAAAATTAGGATTAATTAAATGATGAATTGAGTTAGACTTATTAGTGTTTGTGATGTTGGCAATTTTTTAGGAAAATTATAATTGAACCTCAAATTAATTAGAATTAGTGTGTTCATGACCTAAAGTTTAAAGAATTTTAGCAAAAAATGAAGAAGAGGGGCTGCCATGATGGAGTTAATTAGGAAAAATTGAATTGCCCAATAAAAGAAGCAATTGAGGTTGAAAATGTGATGGATTGAGTGTTATTTTGAAGAAAATAATTAAAACTCCAAGGGAACCATTTTGGGCAGCCTTGACTTAATAAAAAGGGAATTTAATCTCAATATATTTTGGTCAAATAAGGTAGAACAAGTATTAGAAATCTAAGGATATTAAATATGCATGAAAACCCTTGAAGAGGGTTATATTAGGTGAGATTATTTGATTGTTAGTTAGACCAAACTAGTTTAAGCAAGAGTAACAATCAAGAGACTAATAAGGCCAAGGACAAGGTCACCTAAAGGAGTAGAAAAAGAAAAAAAAGGTTTGTACTTCTTTGGCAAATATTTAACATGTCAAATAAATGTGTTATTTGATTGTTAATGAATCAAGTGTGTGATTTTGAAGGTAAATGATTTTTTAAAAAATAACATTTTGAATATGTCAAAATAATAAATTGAGAATGAAATATGAAAAATTTGATATAAAAATAGATATATTTAAATGAGATATTGATTGATAAACTATTACATATTTGCGATGTTAATGAAGTATTTCCTGGAACAATCTTGAATCATTTGGCTATAACATATATTATGGAACTCAGATTTGTATAAAACTAAATGAAAATAAAAGTACGCACATCAAACCAAAAATTTCATGGACCATTGACTTTAATTCAGATTATAATTAGGCCTAAAATGAGCTAAAAAATTGGATATGGAATTGTCTAGAAAAATATTGGGCAAATTATACTGAAAAATATATAATTATTGGGCTATAAATTAAACTAGAAAATTTCAATTTGTGTGATTCTTATTACAAATGAAAGACAAGATATTAAGATAAAAGTTTTTAGAAGACTATGAGGTCTAATTCAATTTATAAATACATGAAAAGTGCATCCCACAAATATGGTAAAAACCTATCAAGAAATAAAATCTAGTAATTTAGTTTCTTAAATATTGTAGCACTCCTTTACTCTACTGGTTGTTAATAGTGTAGGGAAGTGCTATCTAGCTCATTTTTTTAAAAACGATGCTTAATTTATTATTACTTTTTTCAATTCAAGTTTGATATTAGCGGAATATATATATATATATATATATATATATATATATATATATTATATCGTTTAAATATGTATCTAGTGATGCAAATATATTAATTTAAAAGTATTCATACCTTAATATATAATATTTAGAAATACATTTACAAATAATACAAAATATATTAATTACAAATTTATACTTTTATAAATCCTATATGTCACAGCTTACAACAAAAATAAAATCTTAAAATTTAATTATACAATATAATACCAAGATATACAAAAAGAAAATAAACTATTACAATTTAATTTCGGGATTCTCCTTTTTTCGGTCGGTCTTAATGCAATAGCTACTTCTACTAACCTACGCGTGAAACACACACGCTAAACTACTAGTGTAATGGTACTTTTGGTAGCTATCCAATAATTATACAATTATCTCTAAAATAAAATTTTCATCAAATACAATTATATTTCTAAGTAGGCCAAAATATTAAAACAAAATCAAAACTATTTACATCATGCAAAAATATAAAATTGATCAATTATAATATTTTATTTATTAAGCATACTTGAAATTCGCTAATAATAATACAAGACAATCATTCTAATAATTTACACATAATTTTTCTTTATGTATTTGATAGCTCATCACATCTTATACCGGAAATAAACACTGGATATATGATTTCTGCTCTTCGCCAGTATACTCGACGCTTATATAATTATTTGATAACTCAGCATTTAACGTGTATATTTTTTTATAATAACTCAGCACATTTTTTGTGCCTGCATAATTTCAAATTCAATACTATTTTTTAATGCCTACATAAATTAAATCTCAGAACTATTTTCTAATGCCTATATTTCTACTTTTTTTATTGGCATATCAACTTATCCTAATTTCTAATTCTCGACTAGATGTTATAGAGCTTAATCATGTTTGTTACCTTTATTATTATTTACATCAATTAGGTATGAAATGCTAATATAATTTCTCATAAATGCAATAATCTCCCTTCAATATATTACAATATTATACTCACTCATTAAATCATTATAAATATAAGAAAATTCAAACAATATATTTTCCTATCATAAAATTTAATAATAAACTCATATATACAAGTTGTCCTATTCTGAGCAGAATTTATGTCTCATATTGTTCTGTATTTTTCATCTATTTTTAAATGAAATTCAGACATGTGATCAACTAATAAAATATAGATACATATCTTATCTTTAATTTACAACTAGAATCATATCAAACCAAAATTTGTAGCAAAAGTTATGGATTTTTCACTCAGCTATATGCATTTTATTCTACCCAATATTTTACTGGACAGATTTCCAATTCAAAATTGGAGTCAATTTTAAACCTAAATGCAGGTATATCAAGATCTAATAGTCTAAATGAAAGTTAAAGTCTTATGTCTTAAATTTACAACTCAATAATAAACACCTAAAAATCACATCTAGAACTCAAGTTATGGCCTAAAATGTAGATACTTTTCATAAGACGAATTTCCAGTACTTCATTAAATCATACAATTTCCTATCTTCATGCATCAACAACATATTTTAAATTTTATTTTCACATTCATAGCATCATTAAATCACTATTTCATCACTTAATCAAAATATCAATAATTATATACACAATTATATATAATATTATACTCAACATAGTAACGTAATCAATA
Source organism: Triadica sebifera (assembly GCA_023653625.1). Classification (NCBI taxonomy): domain Eukaryota; kingdom Viridiplantae; phylum Streptophyta; class Magnoliopsida; order Malpighiales; family Euphorbiaceae; genus Triadica; species Triadica sebifera. The sequence goes on from CM042897.1 coordinate 20,356,706, forward strand.
ATTAACTTTTTTTCATATTGAATTTTTGCTAAATGTACATATCTCAAAAAGTCCACTTGATACACCCTTCTCTACCTCCTAATTGGATTTCTCCTTGCCTTTATATCTTCTTTGATTATAGACCAAAGGTTGCTCACCTCCTTGGCCTAACAACAATTTTACACATATTCTTCAATTTATATCTTATACTTTAATGTTACATATGCACATAAACCTCACTTAAACCACTAATCACCTCTACCCCATCTTAGGTCCATAAACTACTCTTCTAATCTATCATTAACCCTTAACTCACACTAATCAAACATTAATTACACTAATAATATACTAATAATTCCAAATTACCAACCTTAATGGTAACTAACCTCAAAATGAAAGTAAGGAGGAGAAGAAAAGTAAGAAGATAAATAATCTAACCTTACTTTGTAGATCTTCAAGATGGCCAAAAATCTTTCATTTTCTTTCTCTTATTCTTTTCCTTCCTCTTCCTTTGTTTGGCTCACTTTGCTTCACTTTTTAGTTGATCTTGCCTTAATTCATCTTTTTCTATCTAAATCTTAGATTTAACTGAAGAAAAAGAAGAAGAAAGAGGGTGATGATGGTCACTCAAAGGAGAAGAAATGAGAGAGAAATTTCTTTGTATGCTTAAGATGAGAAAGAATAAGAAATTAAGATAAAAAGTGAAAATTTGACTTTTATATTTGGATTAGGTGGGTGGTTTGGATTAATTAGATAATCTTGTCTCTCATTGGTTCATTAATTTCAATCAATCTTGCTTTATTTTAATCCAAAGAGTATTTCTTTATTTAGATAAAGAATATTACAGAATATCCAAAGAATATTCATTTCCTTAGATAAAGAATATTCCATTTTTATTCATTCTCAAAAATATTTGTATAAAAAGCAATGTAAATTCAAATTCTGTTCAGTGAAAAATTATTATTTTCTAAATTTTAACTCTGAACCTCAAATTTTTTAATTAATAATATTCGAAATATTTTTCTCATATTTTTTTTGAAATGTCTGATTCTCTAATCTTCAATTAGTGATAACCTGATCTGAGGTCAATTTTAGAAAATACACTTGCTCCTTTCAACTGATCAAACCAATCATTTATTCTCGACAATGGATATCTGTTCTTAATTGTCCTCTTGTTCAATTGACGATAATCGATGCACAAATGTAAGGTGTCATCCTTACAACTGAATTATCCCAAGGTGAGACACTGTGTCTGATAAACCATTTTTCTAACAACTCTTGCAACTGCACTTTTAACTCTTTTAATTCCGCAGGTGCCATTTTTTAGGGAGTGATCGATATTGGGGTTGTGCCTGGCAAAACATTTATGGAAAACTCTATCCTGACAAGTTCTGAGGGAAGATATCTAGATATTCGCATACTGTAGGAATCTCTCTGAGATTTAGACTTCATTTCTTGGTATCTACAATATGTGCCAAAAACACTTCACATCCCTTTTTGATAAGCTTACATGCTTTTGTAACATAAATGACATTAGTCAAGTATTGTCGATTTTCACCCAAGACAATCACGTCATCTTGCCCTGAATTCTTGAAAGTCACTCTCCTATACTGATAATCCACTACTGTCCCATTCTGAGCTAACCAATCCATCACCAAGATTGCATTAAACTCATGTAATGGCAACTCTATCAGGTCAGCTGGAAATTTTACATTCTAAGCTTTGACTAGATTATAGACTCGACTAATTTTCACTCCATGACCTAAAGGATTTGTCACTAATATATCATAATCTAATTCTTTTTCTACCATATTACCTTGACTTGGTGGTGACATGAATAAATATGAATGTGTAGAACCCGGATCTATCAGTGAAAATAAATCAATATCATAAAGAGAAAATTAACATATAGGGCATCTTGCTCCTCACAAGCCCTCATGAAATATGCTCGAGCTGGGGCTCAACTACCCTCTGCTCTTTTCACTAATTCTGATACACTCTGACCAATCTTGTTGCTTCTAGACTGTCCATGTCCCATGCCTTTGTGTCGAGAGAAATTCTAAACCTGAACTGTTACTACAGCACCTGTACCTCTTTCTCTGGGGGCAATCTTTCTGATTGTATTCAGTAGAACTGCATCGTAAGCATGCTCTAGTAATCCACCAGCAATCACCTACATGTGATCTTCCACAATGCTGACATGTGACAAATATAAATCTCTTGTTACTCGAAGCTGGTGTATTAGCTGTAGACCTTTCTGGCCTCGACAATTGGCTTTGCCTAGCTGAAAAGGTTGGTCCAAAACTCTATGACTGGAAAAACCTAGGCATTGTCCTCCCCTTTTACCTGATGTTTGGTCCGTGCTAGTTGTCAATCTCTGGGGTGTATCCTCTATCCTCTTTCTCTTTAATATTTTTTCCACACTAATGGTCGAGGACAGTAGAATAGCAAAATCCTCAAGCTGAAGGGCAACAACCATATTTCCAATGTCATCGTTAAGCCCATCCTTAAATCGGTGGCACCTATCTGCCTCATCAGCAATAATTCTCGTTGCATACTTACTCAGTTTGGTGATTTCCATCTCGTATTCTGCCACTAACATGCTTCCTTGCTACAGGTCATGAAATTTCCTCTTCTTTTCATTAATATAGACTCTAGGCATATATTTCTTGCTAAATTATGCCTTGAAGAAATTCCATAAGGGTGGTTTTGGTGTCTGGGGCTTTGATAAAATTGATTTCCACCAGTCATAGACATGATCCTTTAGAAGGGACACTGCATACTTGACTTTCTATTCCTCTAAACACTCGAGCTCCTCAAACACTCGCTTTATTCATTCCATCCAAAATTATGATGCTGCTGGGTCATCCTCTTTCCTTCCCATAAAATATGTGGCCCCATATTTTCTCAACTTATCAATTCGAGGTTTTGGCTGAGGTGGAAATGGTGGAGCTGGTTATGGAACTGCTTGTACTATTCATTGCAACAATTAGTTATCTGCTTCATAAAAGGTTCTTGTACTAAATTAGCCTGTCTCTATGCTATCTGAGGAGCTACTACACTCAGCCCAGAATCTTTCACTGATAAGGGTTGTCCATGATCGGCTGAGTCTGAAAGACTGTTACTCACGTCATCTTCCGAGAAACTTTGTTATGATCTCGAATCCATATTTACCTATAAACCAGAAAAAGGGACCCAATTAGATCATTACAACATTTTATGCATATGCATGAGACACACTTTCTATTTTACACCCACTGTTTAAGAATCAATTAGTCTGAGCTGTGATACCACTAAATGTAGCGCTCTCTTACCCTACTAGCCATTAATAGTGTTGGAAAGTGCTACCTAACTCATTTTTTTTAAACCGATGCTTAATTTATTATTGTTTTCAATTTGAGTTTGATATTAGCGGAATATTTATTATTATTATTATTATTATTATTATTATTATTATTATTATTATTATTATTATTATTATTATTATTATTATTATTATTATTATTATTATTATTATTTTATATTGATTACATCATTTAAATATGTATATAGTGATGCAAATATCTTGATTTAAAAGTATTCATACCTTAATCTATAAATATTTAGAAATACATTTACAAATAATACAAAATATATTAATTATAAATTTACACTTTTATAAATCCTACTTGAAACAACTTACAACAAAAAAGAAAATCTTAAAATTTAATTATACAATATAATACCCAAATATACAAAAAGAAAATAAACTGTTGCAATTTGATCTTGGGGTTTCCCTTTTTCGGTCGATCCTACCGCAACAATTACTTCTACTAACATGCATTAAGTTACTAGCTTGGTAGTATTTTTGGCAACTATCCAATAATTATACAATTATCTCTAAAATAAAATTTTTATCAAATACAATTATTTTACTAAGTAGGCCAAAATATTCAAATAAAATCAAAACTATTTACATCATGCAAAAATATAAATTTGATCAATTATAACATTTCATTTTATTAAGAATGATTGAAATTCACTAATAATAATGCAAGACAATCATTTTAATAATTTACATATTTTTTTATTTATTTAATAGCCCATGACATCTTAGACCGCAACTAAACACTGAATACATGATTTTTGCTTTTCGACAGTATACTTGACGCTTACATAATTATCTGATAACTTGGCATTCAACGACTACATTTTTTTAATAATAACTCAGTACATTTTCGGTACCTACATAATTTTAAACTCAGCACTATTTCTTATTGCCTACATAAATTAAATCTCAGCACTATTTTCTAGTGCCTACATTTCTACTCTTTTATTAGCATGCCAACTTATCCTAATTTTTAGTTCTCGACTGAATGTTATAGGACTTAATCATGTTTGTTACCTTTATTATTATTTACATCAATTAGGTATGGAATGCTAATATAATTTCCTATAAATGCAATAATCTCTATTAAATATATTACAATATTATACTCACTCATTAAATCATTACAAATATAAAAAAATCAAATAATATATTTTTTTATGATAAAATTATATAATAAACTCATATATACAAGTTGTCCTATTTCTGGGCAGAATTTATGTCTCATATTGTCCTACATTTTTCATCCATTTTTAAAATGGAATTTAGATAAGTGATCAACTAACAAAATATAGATACATGCAATATCTTTAATTACCAATTGGAATCACACCAAACCAAATTTTGTAGCGAATGTTATGGATTTTTCACTCAACTACATTCATTTCATTCTGCCCAGTATTTTACTAGACAGATTTACTGTTCGAAATTAAACCTAAATGCAGGCATATCCTGTAAGGGCCTAAATACTGGGTCTTCCAAAATTCATCAGTATACCTAAGGGTCAAAAATACACTCGTTGGTAAAAAATATTTTATTTGATTATCGAAAAATATAGGTTATAACTAGTTCAGAGATAAAATTTGGAGTAAAAATAAGGTCAAATAAGTTATCAAAAGTCAAAACTAAAAAAAAAGGACATGATTTAATTAATAAATTGGTTGACCGTACTTTGACCAGGCTATGAAAAATAGCAAACGACATCAAAAAATTTATTTTAAAAGATGAATTAGTTTTAAATAATATTTATGATTATTTAACAATGAAAAAATAATTTGACGGTAATACCAAAATAAGACTAATAATTCCGGTTTGAGTGAGCCGGACAAAAAAAAGACTTTGATTGAGTTGAAAATTTTTATGTAGTATATATATATATATATATATGTTATGAATTATGGAATTTAATTTGGGATAAATTGAGCTTGGAAAATGAAAGAAATAATTTAAAATTACTAAATGGGCCTTAATTTTACAAATGGGCCAAATGGGGTTGGATCGCTTCTCTTGGCCAAAGCCCAACTCATTCCAGCCACCTCTATAAGCTCAAAATATCAGAATTCTCTAGAGAATTCAGCATCTTCTTCTTCCTTTCATGCTTCTTCTCCCTTGGCCAAATGAGTTTTCCATTTTTCTTCACCAAATTTCTTCAATTTTCTCTAATTTTTACACAAAAATCAAGTACCCTAATATTATTTCAGCCTCTCTAGTAGCTAGTGGAAGTCTTTAATCTTTATCTAGAGAGATAGAGTGGAAGAAAATCAAAGAAGACAAGTTAAGATATAAAATTGAGGTAAGAGAAATTATGAGTTTTAAATTTGTTTAAGGGTTCAAATAGATAGTTTAAGGTATATAAATGATAGTTATGAAGTTAGATTGAGTTAAGGACGCAAAATAATGGTGGTTTAATGGTATGTATGTTTCGGCCATGGTAGGCATTCAAGGGGTGATGGTGCTTCAAAGGAAAAGGCCAAGAAAAAGGAAGCCTAGGAAGGCTGAAGGAATGAAATAAGGTTAGTGATTTCAAAATCTACCTATTTGTATTGTTTAAGTTTGAATTAGGGTTATGGAAATTAGGGGATTTGTGTGATTTGCAAGTAAATGATAATAGAAACTTAAAACATGATTAAGAAAATATAAAATGTGGATTAGAATGGTTAAGTTCAATTAAAAAAATTATTTAATGGAACTTTGAAAAAAATGACCATATTATGTGTAAAAATGCATATTATGGCATAATTATATTTTAGTGTAATATTATAGTACATATGTAGTAATTGATGTATAAATGAGTAAAATGAATTATTAGAAGGTAAAAAAAAATTTTAATGATGAAAAATGGATATAGGTTGAAATATAAAGAAAATAGAGGCAAATATGACACAAATTATATAATAGAAAATATTATAAAAATAATAAAAGTAATGAATATGATAAAAATGGTATAATAATAAATATGATAAAAGTGATAAATATGATAATAAAAAAAGGTATAATTGTAAATATGATAAAAGTGATTAAAAAAAGAAGAGTTAATTAAAGAAATAGAATAAAAAATAATAAATTGAAAGAAAATAAAAGTTCACGAGTAAATTGAAAAATAACAACAACAACAACAACAATAATAATAATAATAAGGTCTAAATAATGATTTATTTATTTAATGATAAATATGGCAAAATTTTGGTAAGAATGACAAGTGACATATTAGTAAATTTAAAAATATGGCAAAAATGGGTAAAATGAAAAAAAAAAGATAATTAAAGAAATAGAATAAAAAGTGACTTAATTGAAAAAAAAAAGATTAAAGATTAAAGATAAATTGGTAAAATAAGGGTTAAATGATAATTTATGTATTTGAAAAGAAAATAAATGAGAAGGAAAAAAATAATATATATATATATATATATATATATATATATATATATATATATATATATATATATATATATATATATATATATATATATACCTCCTGATAATTTTAGGCAGTATTAACTATAAAGCGTATATTTTTAATTCATGAAAGCTTCACACAACACTTAAATAACATGCTTTGGGCTTTGAATGTACATATACACTAACCTTTACCAATGAGCCTCTTCTAACCTCTTCAAGCTTGATCCAAGCTTATCTTTCCTTTTTAGATGACCTTTACCATTTATATGTTTCCAAAATGCTTATTTTTTTTGTTTAGATTGGGTCTCTTTTGAATTTTTAGCTTCCATTTCTCTTTCTTTCTCTAAAACCTCTAATTTATGGCTGAAATCATCCTCTCATGCTCTTATCCTTTGATTTCCAACTTAGGTGAGTAGTTTCCTTGTTGAAAGTTTAGGCTTTTAGCTCTTAGATGAAAGAGAAAAAGAAGAGGAAGAAGAAAAATGGAGAAGAGAGGAGAGATGGGCTTTATGTGTAGAAATGGTGGATGAGGGATGGGTTGTGCAGAAAATTGAAGGAGGAGAGAGAAAGTTCTCCCCCTTTTTAAAACTTTGTTCCTGCACACATTCATGATCGTGTATACTTTTTCACGAGCATGAATGTACTCTTCACTACCCTTTTTAAACTCAATATCATTTTGGTCTTGGAACACCTTCACAACCATGAACATATCTTCATGCCTATGAAGTACTTTCATCAAATTTTCCATCTTAATAGATAAACTACCCTTTTTGTTTCTTTAATTACCAACATATCATTTAAGCCCAAATTAGTGGGCATTACAAAATCAACCTAATCTTTATAACAAATTTGTACAAGTGTTAATCACAGCGCGACCTACCTATTTGTGGCAATATCCTTAATAATGATTGTTTAGCCTTGCGCTTGACTTAGATAGTACTTTAATTGAATTTGTTAAGTGTTTTGTTCAACCGTTCAAAAGAATAAAACCTAAATATTTATTATTATAACACTTAGCATTTTACTTAGTCCTTTTTTTAATAACACTACCTTGTTTATATCATGCAACTGCTCTATGTAAATTGGTCGTTACATTTGCTCAACTAAAGATTTGCATGTCAATTGCTTCCCAAGTTGAAGGGAAGTAATGCTTAAGGTGTTTGATATTAATCAGACGGTTGTGCTTTGTTCCATCTAGGTTGCATAACTGGACCTCTCCATTTTGCATAATCTTTTCAATCTTGTAGGGCCCATCCTTGGTTGACCTACACTTTCCTTTTTTCAAGGTCATTAGCAGAATCACTTTCTACACTAGGTCCCTTTGTGGAAAGCTTTTCTCCATAACCTTCATCTAGGTTGTTAATGTATTCCCTAATTTCTTCCCGCTAATCCTTTTCAAAACTCACATTTAGGTTCATAATTTCTCACTAACCTAGCCCTTATAGTAACTAGCACACTAGTCGGTCTGTGTATAACTGCAACTTCCACCAATCTTTGTATCTTAAAATAGCATAGGCTAATTCATTGGCTAGCACTTTGTTTTCTCTATTTGTGAATCTTATCTTAGCTTTTTTGAACTCTCTTATCAGATGTTTTGCTTTTTGTAAATAGGGTTTAAGCATGACATTTTAACACTTATATTCTCCTGTCACCTAGTTCATGACCAACAAGGAATTCTTACATATATTAATTCTTCTTACTCTCATCTCTGCCAAGATTTCCAACCCAATGATTAACACCTCATACTTTTTCAGATTATTTGTGCACAAAAAGTCCAAAGCAAATGGCCAATCTTATCGTCGTTTTCTCTAAACAAGTAATTACTAGCCTAACACATGCCTCCTAGTTCATGCTTGACCCATCAAACCACATTTCTCATTCTACTCCTTCCACATAACCAACACTTAAGTCTTTGTTGCCTTTTAAATCTAAATGGTTGGATGGTTTGCTAAAAAAATCTGCTAAGCCATGTCCTTTGATGGAATTTTGTTGTATATATTGTAGAGCAAACTCTAAAAGAGCAAGTGCCCACTTTCCTAACCTGCTTTTCAAAAATGGCTTAGTCAGGATATACTTGACCACGTCTGTTTGGCTGACCACATGGACTATGATTGGCAACATGTAATATCTCAACTTAGTGCATGTATGAAGCAGTATCAATCCTAACTTTTAATTGGTGAGTATCATTCCTCTATGTCAATCATGACTCTATTCAGGTAATACATAGCTCACTCAACGCCATTGTAGACCTGAGCCAACATTAATCTAATTGAGTTATTTGTTGCTAAAATGTACAATATCAACAGTTTGCCTAGTCGCGGTGGTAGCATAACAGGTGGACTTATCAAATATTTCTTTAATTATTCAAAATTTTGTTAGTGTTCTTACATACATTAGAACTCTTCACCTTATGTATGTGAATATGTCAAGGGAGGTAAAAAATGTAGTAGTTGAGCAAATTGATTGCTTGAAAGAGGTTGGTTTTATCAAAATGACCACATATATGGAGTGGCTTTCAAATATTGTCCTAGTAAACAAAAAGAACGACAAGGTATAGGTGTATGTAGAATTCACAAATTTAAATGCAACTACACCTAAGGTTGAATACCCAATGTCAATTGTAGACATGCTAGTTGATGTGGTGGTATGAATTTTGTTCCTTAGATTTATGGATGACCATTCTGGGTATAATTAGATTCCGATTGCAGAGACTGATGTAAGAAAAACAACCTTTAGATGCCAAGATCGATCAATGCTTATTAATAGGTGTTAAAGTCGTTTTGGTTGAAAAATGCCAGACAATATATTAGATAGTCATGAACTTAGATTTTCAAAGGCCTTATTGGTGACTCTATGTAAGTTTACATTGATGATGTGGTAATAAAGTCTTAGGCCGAGGACAACCACTTGTAACATTTAAAGTAGATATTTGAAAGGCTCCAACCCTTCTTAGAATCTCTTCATGCTATCAAACCATCATAGCTAGTACCCCCAAAAATCGCTTTCTCAACACTAGTTGCCTAGGTACTACAATTGGTGTGGTGTTGTGCACGTTGGTAAGGTGGTGGATAAGATTGTTGGTCTCCGGCCACTAGTAGAGGTGGTGTATGAGGAATTGGCGGATGTGGTGGGTATTGTGGTGGTGGTTTGATTACCAGCATTAGGCTCTTACCCCCACAAGAGTTAAAACTTACCATCGATCATGGCTTTTATACCTATACCAGACAATCTATATTTTGAGAAATCTATTTTTGGTTCTTACCCAACTCTTGTCTGTGTTGATTGATAGATGTTTCAACTAAAGTTTGTAACCATGCACTAACATTATGGTTTTGTAGCATTGGTATCATTATAGTCTCAATATGAGGCATCATATTCAAACATAATCTTATGATTAGACTCACATGTTGAGTAATGGATTGGTAATCCACACCACTTAAAACCAGAAGTCGATGACGGATTGTTTCCATATTGTAGACCCCCTTGGTCTCTAGACATGTAGTGCTAGCCTAGCTAATTGGTTGGTATTGTTAGAATTGTTCATTGGAACAATCTCTGCCACAGTCTCATATTGTTTATACATTCTTTTTATATTCTAATTTTGAAAATCTTACATCTAGCAATCAACAGAACTTTAGATCATATTCAGATAGAGGTCAAAGTGCTCATATTGCTTTAGATTGAATAGATAAATGAATAAGAGACATTTTTTAGCAATTTTACTTATTTTGAATTAAGTGACATAATCTTAGCTCTGGATCCAATGCCTATGGAAGCTCTATGTGATTTCAAAGGAATTTCAAGTAAAAAGCTTAAAATTTTACTATATTTGTTCAATTATAAGACATAATCCAATTCAGATAAGAAGCTTATTACTTTCCTCCATGAAGTCTAATTTATTTGCCTGGAAAAGAACATAAAAGAACCATTACTACTCTCAAACTGCAACATCATCAGTAATATTGTTTGTTGTTCCTTTTCTGTTTCAAAACGCAACATTATTCTTCAAGGTTCTAGACAAATATGTGAATTAGTATTGCAACAATTTCTTAGCCCAGGGTTTGATATTCTATTACAGAAAGTAATCTATGATAGCAGATGAACAATAAACCAAGTGTAGAAAACCATGAAGTGACTATCCATACACATTCCACACTAATGCAATAATTTTGATGAACTTTTTGAGGTAATAAGAAAAAGCAAGAGCAATTTGGCTTCTTCCTTATTGTCATAAATATGTGGCTTCACCTTAGCAGTCGTTAGCACAAGTTTCAACACATATGATGATCTTGACATTTTCAAAATTTATGCTTGCTCATTTGACTAATCACAAGGCAATTTTATATGAGCAAAGCAACAAAATTATTGTTGGAAATTTCAGAAATTAAGGGTCAAACTTGTTGATATGTAAATATGCATTTATTGGTTAGCAAATTAGTTAGAAATATGCATTTATTAGTCAACAGATAAGTTGGGTAAATATGCATTTATTTGTAGGCAAAGTAGTTAGAAAATATTCATATGTGCATTTATATAGGGTAGTTGTAATATTCTGCATCAATAAAAATGAGAACCTTTTAGTTCAAAATAAATTTCTTTATAGTATCAGAGCAGTAAAAATTTATGGGAATATCATTTTTTTCAGACCATTTTTTTGCTAACCCAATCAATTTTTTACCATGGTTGATACCATTTATGAAATAACTTCTACCATTTCATCCAAAGTAGCCCCAAAACTCATCAATTTAGATTCTCATTCTCATTCAGTTCAGATCACTACCATTCGATTAAATGGTAGCAATTTTCTGCACTGATCTCAAGTTATTCATTTATACATTAGAGGTCACAAGAAGATTGGTTATCTAACTGGTGATACAAAAGCACCATAAAAAATGAATGCTACATATGCTATTTAGGATGCAAAAAATTACATGATTATAACTTCACTTATCAATACTATGGAAGAAGACATTAGTGCAAATTACATGTGTTATTCAATTGCTAAAGAAATTTGGGACAATATAAATTACGAACTTAAAGTCTAAAATTCAAACACAAACAAACAATAAAAAAAATAATTTTAAGTCCATTTAAATTGTAAATCATCCTAAGTTTGCTTTATAATCTATATTAATTTTTGTCACTACTGCAAATCATAATCTCCAATTGTGGGTCATTAAGAGATAATTCTTCTAACTTCACAAAGTCATTCTCTTCCAAGTTCATTTGATCTGCACTTGTATTTTAAATGAATTCAGAATTATGAGTACTCGCTTTTAAAGTGAAAGATCCGGTAAGAATTTCATACTCATACAAATGTCATACCTGAAGGGTACGAATACTTCTTATAAAATGAAATGTCAGAGTAATATAGATTAAGGAATATATTTCCTATGAATAGGTTGACCACAGATTTAACCCTGAAAGTTTTTGGTTGTACAACATATATTCATATGCCCAACCACCTTTAAGATAAATTAAACCCTACAGTTGAAAATTGTTTTTTATGGTTTATGTCTCAAATAAAAATGGTACAAATGTTTTAATTCAACTACTAAGAAATTCCATATTACCATGGATATAAATTTTCTTTAAAAAAATTCTATTTTTAGTTAAATTTCTCTTTAGGGAGAGAAACACAATGATGATCAGTTTTAGCATATTTCTACACCTGTTCCATTAATTTTGTCTCATGATAATACTTCTTCTATTGATGGGACATAATTGTTTGATAAAGAAAATCTAGGTAAAACTAGTTTACCCATGTCAAAGGTTGAGAAATCACAAGCAGGGGGAAAAATACTCAAAAATAATAGAAATTTTGAACTACGTGTTTACACTAGAAAAAACTTTCATCAAACTATAAGAGAAATTCAATTATCATGGAAGGCCAATCATAGACTCCAAATCCACAAAATTCAAGTATATCAGATTATGTTCCTATTATTATTAATGATCTTGATATTCTCATTGCTCTTAGTAAATGAGTCATGTAACACCCATTTATCTAACAGAATATCTGTTAAATCAAAAGATGTCTCCGACTGACTTACTGAAACGTCTGCACATGACTTACAATCATGCACTAATATATGCATTTATACTAATTAAATATGCATATATAAAATTTTCATAAAAATTATATAATATCACCACTGAAATTCTTATTTTTTTTTCTTCAAAATACAACATAAAACCGTTTATAAACAAAATGAAAATACCCAGATTATTGTTGCTCTACTGTGATGTGGGACCCACTGGTTCTGCGGTGCTATATATAACTTTTATCGCTCTGCACTCTTCTATCTACAATCTACCCGAGAGAAAAACACTTCTGCACTGAGTATAATCCTCAGTAGTACAAGCTTTATAATGATAGACTCATAACATTCATATCAACTTATTTAATATTACAATATACCTTTATATATATATAATTTAACTACTGAATCATGTCATTTTAAATCAATAAAATTAACATATTTCACATTATATTCATATACTATAAATTTAAATACCCAAAACAGTTCAATCAATATTTCTGAATATCATATTTATATTTATCATGATAATATATTAATATCACATTATTTTATCAGATATTCCAAATTTATTACCTGTTGTGCCCATAAATTGACCACCTATACTTAGTACTAGGGAGACAAAATGGGTATCCGTATGAATAAGACGTCAAGTATCTCTATAATCGTATGTTCCGACTAAGTCGGATGTAATCGTATATTTCAGCCAAGCATGATAATCCGTATGTCCCTATTGGCATGCCAACATATCCACTTTATTTTAGTCCAGATTCATTTATGGGGTAACATAACATCCAGTTGTACAGCTTATCTCATACATAATATCAAAATAGACATTCAACAATACAACTTATATACTAATCATACACTTTATATATATCCACCATATATCTTATATATATATATATATATATATATATATATATATATATATATATATATATATATATATATATTCATGCACTACGTAACATTCATATAAAATATATTCACCACATCAATAAAAATAAACAATTTCATATTTTATATTAATTCACTACCATATTAGCATTCACAATACCATATTAATTATTATTTAATAGAAGTCATATTATATTTTATATATTATCATGACTAGTATTATAAAACTTGTACAAACTTGTTTATGTCCTCTAATTTATCGAGTCCCTACCCTTATCTACTATTGGCACCAAATTTTTCGCTATGTCTGATAATAATTAAATTTCTAATTACTTATTCTCGTCAATAAATATTTATTTTAAAAATTAAATCTCCTAATAAAATTTTCCGATTCCTACACACATTTAATGTGTAATATAGCATTTTCAGTCGTCCAATTCTTATTACAGTGTGACCACTTATTTTTTACTAATGTCTCATTATCTCATCTTTTTTGCCATATTTTTCTATACTTAATCCATTTTCCAACTATTCATCTTCAAAAATTCTATTTAATTAAATTTCCTTATTTTCCTTCTCTATAATTTCCCTCGATAAATTTTTTTCCTTCTTAATCATTATTATTATTTATATATTTATTTTCCAATTTTCCACTCAAAAATTTTCATTAATTTGTCAATTTCTCTAAATTTTCCAAATAAATTCCTATAATTATTTCAATCCATATTCTTTAATTTCCAACTACCAATTTTACTTAATTAAGTCCAAATATTCAAGAATTAATTATTCAATAATTCAATTATACTTTGAAAAATTCTCAAAAATTATATCTCCATTCCAAAAATTATTTTGCACCTCGAAACATCTCAATTAACTCCATTATCTTCAATTTAAGGCAAAATTCTTCCAAAATAATTTTTCCAAAATTTAACTATAACTATGGAAATTCTCTAAAAAATTCCACAAAAATTCCTAAAATTTATTTTCATCAATTTCTCACTCAATCCATCATCTTCAAGTCTTATTCTCTTCATTTCCTATTTTTCTCTAATTGTTCGAGATTTTTGCTGTAAATCCTAATTTTTCCATCAACCAAATATCAACAAAATCACACTACAATTCAATAAATAATTATGGCAATAATTAAACCAACAAAATCACATGGAGAAAGGAATAAAATTTTACCTTCTTCAAATGGGTATTTGGATAGCTTTATTTTCTTTTTTTTTGCAAAATTCCACCTCTTTTTTCTCTTTTTCTTCTCACCAATCTAACTTTAATTCTTTTTAATTGTTGAATAATATGCTTTGAAGAAGGAAAATTGAAAAAAAATCAGGGATTGGAAGCTTGGTGGTTCGGCCATGGAGGAGAGCAAAGAAGAAGATGGAAAATTTGTTATTTTGAAGAATTTTTAATTAATTTCCTATATATATACCCCAATTAAATTAATTAATCCTACTTAATTCCTTAATCAAACTTCTCATTACCCAATAGCACAATTAATTATCTATTCATATTGACACATGGCCCAATCAAGATTCAATTAATTTTGACTTAACCAATTTCCAACCAATCAAAAATTTTCTTCATAATTAATTTTAATTCTCCAAAATTCAACCTCCAAACAACTTAATTTCATCAAATTAAATATTCCAAAAATTATAAAATAATTTTCTTTTCGAAACGGTCTCTTCTATTTTGCAAAACGACCACCTGAGCAAAAATCGAATTTTTACGGGTTAATCATTTTTCTCAATTTGACCCATAAAAATTTATCCGCCGTCCGATTTCTAATTTATCAGTTTTAAAAATCTTAAAATTAAATTTCAATCACATCGACTCCATTGTGATCGTGATCGCATTTCTCTAGCTCCTGATATGAAAAATCAGGCTGTAAACTTGTACTGAGGATCAATTTTCCACAATTTAAACCCTTAACATTAAAATTTCACCTTATAACTCCACCTATAACCTTAAATATTTTTCATATTTTGGTATGCTTAAATTATAATTTCACTACCGAGCGAAAAATCTAATTTCTGATTTAGGTTGTCTCGATTTGCGTGCATAATACGAAATTACATTGCTTCATTTGATAAAATTCCTATTCATTTTATCATATTAATATAATTAAATTTTTATGTACTTATCCGTATTTAAATTACAATTATATAATTCTATGTTTAATTTAAATTGAAATTCTATTTTAATTTAAATTAAAATTAAAATTTAATATTCAATTAATTGAATTTTAATTCAATTGAATTTTAATATTAAATATTAAAATAATAATATTAAAATATATTAAAATAATATTAAAATATTTTATATTTTGAAATTTGAAATTTTGAATTTAATACTTTTTTGAAATATTGAGAAATATTGAGAGAGGCTAATATACTTTTCCCATACACGCCCAGATATAACATTTGTTGTATGGTTAGTCAATTCATGCATGCTCCTAGACAAGTTCACTTTGATGTTGTCTATAAAATCCTTAGGTACTTAAAGGGGACTCCAAGAAAAGGTCTCTTATTTGAAGATAAAGGGGTATTTGGAAGTTGAAGTTTATACCAATGCTAATTAGGCTGCAAATGTAACAAATAGAGGTCTACTTTTGGATATTACACCTTTGTTGGAGGAAACTTAGTTATATGACGAAATTAAAAAAAGAATGTGGTTGCTAGAAACAATGCAGAAGCGGAGTTTAGAGCTATTGCACTGAAGTTCTCTGGATAAAAATATTACTAGAAGAACTCAAAGCAATTAGTTGTCTTCCTATTAAGGTTTTCTGCGATAATAAAGTAGCTATAGCAATAGCTCATAGTCCTGTCCTACATAATAGGACAAAACATGTAGAAATTGACAAACATTTTATCAAGAAAAAATTGGAAGAATGTCTCATTTGTATGCCTTATATTCCAACAGAAGAACAAGTTGCTAATATTCTCACTAAAAGACTACCAAATAAGCAATTTGACAAACTAATGAGCAAGCTAACTATGAAAGACATCTTCAAACTTGTTGATGTGTAAATATGTATTTATTAGTCAACAAATCAGTTATGTAAATATGCATTTATTGATCAACAAATTAGTTAGAAATATACATTTATTAGACAACAGATTAGTTGGGTAAATATGCATATATTAGTAAGTAAAGTAGGTAGAAAATATTCATATATGCATTTATGTAGTGCAGCTATAAAATGTGTATAAATATATAATATTTTGTATCAATAAAAATCAAAACCTTTTAGTTCAAAATAAATTTTTTTAATTATCCTTAAATTTTGTGCTAGATGTCATTAAAAAAAACAAGTGACAAATAGTCCATGCAGCATTTGAAACAATTTCATGAATGACTAGATATCACTAGTAAGAGGATAAAAATAAGCCATACAAAACCATACTGCATTTGGCTTATAACAAGCAATTTTATATGAGCAAAGCAATATCCTTCTGTAAAAGATGTCAGAAAGAAGACAAGTGATTCAAAGTCGATGGAGCATTTAAAACAGCTTTATGAATGATTAGGTTAAAATAAGCAGTACGAAACCATACAAGTAACATCTTCATCTACCTCGTCTTCACTTTCTCCAACATAATTCGCCTGAAAATTTGAATCATCAAATTAACCTTTAAAATCACATTCAATGAATAACGCATAGTAAGAAATAATGCAAGGAAACACTTCTCAGAATAGAATAACCTGCATGACAAAAAATATCCAGAGCTGCACGGTTTTCCCCTTTCAGCATTATTTTCCCCTCAAAAGCTTGCATAAAGAGGCACTTTGCATTAATTGCAGGTAAGCTATAGGTTATTTCACAGTGAGGCATACACATCTGGATGAGCTCTTGTCCCAACCTTATAATTGACAGCTAACACGTGCTTAATCCAGTTATGACAAGAAATTTTGATGTTTAGTACCTGCAAGTAGACTCCAATTTCTTCCAATCTGTAATTTAATGATTGTGACTTGACTGCTTTAGTTCCATCGCCGATTTCAAATCAAAAAGAAATTTAAGGAATTAATTCATTAAGTTGTCCAGCAGCCCATTTTCCCAACCTCGACCATCCATGCTCTTTACATGCATCATAGATTCTTGTCAGCATGGGAACAGTGGGACCAAATGGCATCTCTTTAACAAAATTCTCAATTTCATTCTTGCACCTATACCGACTAAAGAGTTCAATCATGCATTCATAATGCTCCAGCCGAGGGATTAGACAATACTCATCACTCATTGAGTTAAAATACTGCCTTGCCAATTTAACGCGGCCTTCATAAACACAAGCAAGCAGAATACCATGAAAAGTGACATGGTCTGGCTTAACTCCTTCCTTTTTCATCAATCCAAACAATTTAAGTACCTTTTCACCCCTTCCATTATGACAACATCCCAAAATTATGGAGTTCCAAAGAACCACATCCCTTGGAGCTGTCTCTCTAAAGACTTTAAGTGCATATGCAAGCCAATTGCATTTAGAATACATATCAACTAGAACTCCTCTAATCACAATATCTATAATATAGCCATTTCTAATCATGAACCCATGTATTTGTTTCCCTTGATCAAGTGCACCAATATTAGCACAAGCTGCCAAGAGAGATCCAAATGTGAAGCTACTTGGTTTAGTTTCCCATTGCATCTCTCCAAAAATCATCATAGCTTGTTCACTCTGGTAGTGACGCACAAGGCTGGTCAACAAAGTATTCCAAGAAACCTTATCCCGTGATTGACTCATTTGATAAAACCAAACTCTAGCACTATTCAAGTTCCCACATTTTCCGTACATGTCAAGAAGGGCATTGCCAACAAAGATGCTGGAACTGAAACCATGTCGATAAATAAACCCATGAACCTGTTTTCCCATTTCAACATCTGAAAGTCCAGCACAAACATTCAACAGCAATCCTAGGGTCACGTGGTCAATGTCTTCTGTTGTGTTGAGCATCAAATAAACAAATTCTAAGGCCTCTTCCCATTGGAGAGAACAAGTATACCCTGCCAACATGGCATTCCAAGAGATTACATTCCATTCAGGCATTTCTTCGAAAAGTTCCCTTGCTTCTCTCATTCTTCCATTCATTGCATAAGCTGACACTATTGAAGTCCAAGATACTAAATCTCTTGAACCAGGTTGGTCAAAAATCAAGCGAGCACTCTCTATTTCCCTACACTTTGCATACATATTAACGAGAGAAGTTGAAACTGCCTTGTCCTTGTCGAAGTTTATCTTAACTGCAACTCCATGAATCTGCATCCCCTCCATCAGTGCATGCATAGCTGAACATGCAATGAGAACATTAGAAAACGTAAAAATTAACGGCCTAATATTTGTTTTCGACATCTTAAAAAACATAGTTACTGCCTCCCTTTCATTACCTACCTCAAGATAACGCCTAATGATTAAATTCCAAGTAATATCATTAGAATTCTCAATCTCATCAAACATAGACCTGGCTTCACTCATAGCATTACACTTTCCGTACACATGAACCAGAGCACTGCCCAAAATCACATTTCCACAGAACCCATATTTCACGATAAGCCCATGAATTTGCCTTGAAAGAGAAAGCGCCAATACATCACTGCACAATCGCAAAACGCTGGCAAAGGTAATCTCATTCGCCTGAATCCCTTCCCTATTCATTTCCTTAAACAAATCCAAGACTCTCTCTGGATTCCCACATTGTGTGTAAACTTTAATCATTGCATTCCAAGACCCGCCATCTCTCTGGGGCATTTCGTCAAACAGTTCCTTTGCATCCGCCAAACACCCACATTTCCCATAGGCTTCAATAGCCCGATTCAAGAGAAAGATTGGTGGATCCGGGGAGAATGTTATCAAATGCGATTCAACCTTTCGAGCCTCTACAATAGCAGGAGTTGAAGAGCAAAGCTGGAAGAGACGGGCATATAGGGAATTTGGTACAGGGAAAGGAGATGCAAACAGAATTGAAACGGCTTTTTGGAGGCGATTAGCTTTGAGGAGAGAAAGGATTGTGTTGGTTAAGGCTTTAGCACTCGTGGGTTGGGATTGAGAATTGGAGATCTTGTTGGAGAGAAGACGATTAAGTATTGAAGCTGCACTCATACCATCTGAAGAATGAAGAGAGTAGTGAGTAGGAGGCACTCTACATCGCCTAATGCGAACGATCCAAAAATTGTCAATTCTTTTTTTTTTTTTTTAAATAACAGGCATATACCAAATTTGTAGCAAAACTGAGCTAGCTCTGTCGGTTAATATTTCAGCCTTCAATTCAAGCCTCCCGACAAACTTGGTACGGAGAAAATATGAAAAAAAATAATAATAATAATAACCAGGCAGGGGTTGATCAGTACTGTTTAAATTTGGGAAATTGCTTCAGTTCCCCATCTACAGCTAGCCGGTTTTCCCGGTTAAGTGTGACCAGAAATATTTTTTATTTCAAAATGAAAGGAACAATTCAGACAAAAAAGAGGAAATGAAGGCTCACTTTGATGGGGGTGGAGGAGGGTACTTAATGGAAGGGGCAGAGATAGTAATGGAATGGGAAGGAAGTGGAAGGGTATATAAATACATTTCCATTTTTGGGAGAGCATAAGGGTAATTATAGGAAAGTACAAAAATAAACTCATGACTTAAAAAAAAAAAATAGGAAAATAATATTTTTTTTTTAAAACAAATTATAGAAAATTTTTCTGAAATTTAATAAATTATAAAAAATTCTCATGAAATTTAACAAATTACAATCAGAAATAAATTTTTAAAAAACTAACAGTTTATCTCATATTATTTGATAAAAATATTGTTTGAAATAACAATTAGAAAAATGATAATTTGAATGTATTAATTGTTTTGCAATTACAATTGTTGGTAACGAATAAAAATTCTAAACACTTATAAAATGTCAGTATAGAAACTCAAAATAATTCACACAAAAATATTTCAAATATATAAAAATCATGTGGTATATTGCATTACAATAATTGAAATTCATACAGTATCAGATGAAATGAATATTATCTCAAATGATAGAAGGTAAACTGTTAGTTTTTAAAAGTTTATTTATTATTATAATTTGTTAAAATCTCATAAGAGTTTTCGTAATTTGTTCTTTTCTTAATTTAACTCTTCTCACTTATCTCTCCTTATACCCCAAATTGGGGTGTAGTAAAAATAAGCAAAATGAAAAGGTAAGGAAGGGTAAAAAGGTTAAGACTTATCATTCTCTACCCTTTCTTATCCTTCTATTTTTTATGTCTCTCTTCCAAAACAAGGATAGAAGACTACTATAATATGCCCACAAGTTAGGATTTAGAAATAACATGTAACAAGAGTACATTGAGTGTATATAAATGGTATATAAGTGGTTTGGAGTATCGGGAACATGAAAATAGTTAAAATTTACTTAAAAATAAAAATTTCTAGTGTTCACGCTAGTGAATATAGCATCACAATCGTGAATGTCGCAAAATTGGAATTTTGAAACTAATGATCTTCACAACCATGACACATATGGTCACGCCCATGAAAACCTGTAGTTTAATTGAGCAGTTTATATTTTTGATAGAAACTTATTATTTTCCAAACTATAACTCTAACCACCAAACCATTGAATCCCATAATCGATTATCTTTCAATTCCCTTCAATTTTGGTTAATATAATAGACAATCTCCACCATAAATATGATTAAAATAGATTAGAATCAAGGATTTTATCATAGCATTGATATCAAATTTTAGGAGAAGGAAAAATCGATTTCTAAACCAAAACCAATCTAAAATCTTCAAAACAAAGGTAAAGAATCATGTTTTCATTATTATTTTATTGGTTCAATTCATATTGTGATGGGGTATTATGATAAAAGACACAAATTATTGGATTAAGTTATGATGTATTTTGATTATGGCATAATAGGAGTTTTATACTCATTTAGATGATGATTTAGGTTATGTTATTGTTTAGGAATTGAGAAAGAAGGTAGAGAAACTCACTAGTAAGGTTAGAGATGTTAGAGAGATCGGATTATGGCTCCAATTAAGGTTTGTATATATATGCATCTAAATTTGATTAATTAATTGTGTGTGTGATGAATTGTGTAAATGGCATGTTTATTGGTATATGGGAATTGCAGGAAATTGAGAATGTGATGTGTTAAACTTTGAATGTATAAGAAAGTATGGAAATTAAGTATGTATCTATGTTATGATGTTGAAATAAGGCATTGAACCTAGTTTGTTTGTTTAATTATGATAATATGTTTGTTTATAGTTTGATAATGATGAAATATGTTGAAAAGTATTGATAGAAGTAGCTAATATTAGTTAGCTTTAGAGCCTTTGCATGTGGTGTGCATAATTGCCTTAAAACAATACTGAAATTTGACATAGACTGTTGATTCATAGTTATGAAAGAAGTCTTCACGCCCATGAATGACTACACAAAAAATGTCCATGGTTAAGTCATTGGCAGACAACTTGTGAAGGAAGGCTTCACAATCATGAGTCACCATTCATGCTCATGAAAACCCTGTGATCAGAATTTTCTATTTTTATTTCTATCATGGAATTACATGAAATTGGTATGGACACACACCTTGTATGATGTAATGAGATGATATACAATATGATAACCTGAACATGAATATGGAAACACTTTTATGTTGTAATTTACAGGGTATCATGTGGTGAACATGTTAAATCATGAAATGAGTTATAAATGATACGAATAACTAGATTATGATTAATTAATGTTCATTCTCTATATAAAAACTAGTATAGGATAGATGAAATGTCATTGAGGGGATTACAGTACTATAGTATATCTAGCATAAGGATTGATATTTTAGGAATAAGATGGCTTAAACTCGGATGAGAGTGCCCTTGATCCCATATGCATGCAATTTCTATATTTTACTCAGTTAAAGTGGCTTAAGCTTGGATGAGAGCACTCTTGACTTGAGAAGCTCGATTGAGCATTATACAGACAAATACAATTAGTGAGCAGGGTAGCTTAAACTCAGGCAAGAGCGCTTTTATTTTACAACCTGCTTCTGGATGGTCCAGGTCTCAAGTTTTGGGCGGAGAACTATTTAAAATAGTAAA
Organism: Triadica sebifera; assembly: GCA_023653625.1. Taxonomy (NCBI): domain Eukaryota; kingdom Viridiplantae; phylum Streptophyta; class Magnoliopsida; order Malpighiales; family Euphorbiaceae; genus Triadica; species Triadica sebifera. Next base: position 20,379,490 of record CM042897.1, read on the forward strand.
AATGAAGGTAAAACATGGAAATTAGATACAATTGTATTTTGTAATGGAAGAAGGAAAACCAGTAATTAGGTTTAGGAAAACAGGAAATGGAAATTTGTGTTTTATAATATGAATGTTATATGGATATGGTTAAATAGATTCATATATGTATAGTTATGGCATGTTTGTGCTTTAATTCAGTAGATTAAATATGTATGAGATTTATGAATATATGTTGGCAAGGTCGAGCATATAGTATAACTAAATATGTTATGAAAATGTGTAAATGTATGTTAGAATTTTTATACTTATATATACCACTAAGTTTTCAGTAACTTAGGGTGTGAGTTTCTCTACACATAGGTTTGGAGCTATTAGACAATTGAGTTGATGAGAAAAGGAGTTCGAGTCCACCAAAGCAGTCAGAGTAAACACATGTTAAATTAGTTTTTAGTTCATTTATTTTTATTTATTATTTCTCATAATATAGGATAGAGACATATATTTATTTATGTTTTCATCAATAAGGATATGTACTTAATTTGGTTATTTTAAATATGGTTGGATTTTATAATAAAGGGTTATTGTTGTTCAAACTAGATTAATTTCATATATGGATTTGGATTATATTTTAGATACAAATAAATGATTTTATACAGTATATAATATGTGGATGCTTTAATTATGCATGATACATAGGTTTATGAGTATGATACAAATACAGTGAATAAGATAGGAAAAGTTTTTAATTGGAACATGATACACTCATATGACATTTACTTGTATTGTGGAATTTTGTCTTACTATAGAGGTGAGTTACATTTAGTGGTATCAAATCTTAGGTTTAAGTGGTTCTAGACCTAAGTGGTTAATGAGGTTATCATACATGCATAAATGCATCTCGTTTGACTCTAAATGAGATGGTGTTTGAATTAAATAATATGGCTGAGAGCCAAAACTCTCCACATACCGGTAGAGATAGTAGTTGGGCCCACCCCTGCAGTGCTCCAGCCCGCCCCCGCTCACAATATATTTATATATATATATATATAATAATTATTTATATTTTAACATAATTAATATTTTTTTAAAATAATAAAGTAAAATATAACACTTGTTTAAGGTAAAAAAATATTTTTTATTTAAACAATTATATAATTAACTAATTAATTAAAATAAAAAAAATATTTTTAATATTAAAATAAAATAAAAAAATTTAATAAAAATTCGGGATCAGGGATCTTGGTCCTCATGTGGTGCGGGGATAGGGATCAAAAAAATTTAATCGGTGGGGAATAGGACGAGGTTTCAAAGTCGAGGACAGAGAACTCTGACCTAAGCTCATCCCGTTATCACTCCTATATACTAAGGCACCAAACCAACCTAGTGTAGCTAGTGTTCAGGGTCCATATGCAGTAACAATCTCAAACCAGCATGATTTTGAACAGCCCGATCAGGGCCAAATTCCTTTCATGCAGCAAATGGCAAGCTTGCTACAGCAAATTACTAAAGTTTTAGCAAAGCCAATACCTATTCCTCTGCATATACCAACAAAGCCAAAAGTATAGCTAGACAAGCTTCATAAGTTTGGAGCCCTAGACTTTTTATGGGAATGAAAGAAGATGACCCTCCTGTGCAAAATACTGGATAGAAAATATTGAGAAGGTATGTGATGAATTTAAGGTTGATACTGACCAAAAGGCGAAGTATGTCATATCCTTGCTTAGGGAGAATGCTTATGACTGATGGAAGATAGTTTTGTTGAAACCAGAGGTTCCCCAGCTAGTGATATGGGACTTCCTTGTTTAGAGCAATATGTCCCTCAAATCTACATAGATGAGAAGAAGAGAAAGTTTTTGAATCTTAAGTAGGGCAAGATGACTATGAAAAAGTATTAGAGAGAGTTTAGTCGACTGAGTAAATGTGCTCTAGAGTTTATCATATATGAGATAGACAAGTGTAGAAGATTTGAGGATGACCTTACTATAGAGATTGGGGACTATGTGACAATGCTTTTGTATGTCAGTTTCATTAAGTTGGACTTATCTACCATTAGTGTAGAAAAGAGAAAAAGAAAAAGAGAAGGAAACCTCTTGATAGATAGCAACTCTAGTGCCCTATCTATAGGCAAAAAAGCTTGTTACTACTTAAGATAGTCCTAAGATAGGAGTTAAAGACAAAACAAAAGTTATACACAAGGTGGACATCATAGGAGATGATAACCCTCTCGAGCTACATTTGTTGTAGCACTCCCTCACCCGATCAACATGTGTCCGGATAAAGGGAGCGCTAATGCCTGACTTCTTTACTTCTTCAAATGGCTATTATTATTATTTTACCTTTATTTTTTTTCAACATTCTTGTATATATAGATATATACAAAAACCAGGGTACAATTTATTTACATAAGATATTAATTTTAAACATCAAATTAATTCTTAACAAACTTTAAAAGTAACTTTTACAAACTTTAAAATTCTTTAATATAAAAGCCAAATACAAAAATTTCAAAGCTTGTAACCCATTTTCTCAAGGTTCGGCTTCTTTACTTGAATAGGATCACCGCTTGCTTTATGTATCACATTCAGCTACCTTTCTATATCTGCGTGGAAGGAAACTCCCATGCTAAGCTCTAAGCTTAGTAGTGCATATAAATAAGGCAATATACTATATCATGCAACAAGCATTAACATGTATCATTTTATGCATTAAAATGTTTGCTTGCTATTTCTATCAACATATTACTATTTCATACAAGTATAAATGTCATGCTCACATAGACAATATTATTTCCATTTATCTTTGATGGTAAATTACTCTGTTAATCTCTTTATTATTATATCTCAATCTCATAACATCATCATTTTCTTATTCTTTTCTTTTCTTATTTTCCGACATATCCTCATTATCTTGCCCACATCACTCTAAATTTGGACTGACTGGATACGGGTTATGGATCAAGAGCGCTCCCAGAGCTATAGCTATCTTGTCCACTATCTGGCTCATAAGAGCTTCTCAAATCAATGGCGCTTTCCGAGCTTAAGCCACATTGATTGAGTATAATTTCATCATAGATGAATAACTGAACCGAGGGCGCTCTCCGAGCTTAAGCCACATTGTCCTCATTTATATGTGCTCATAAGAGCTTCTCAAGTCAATGACACTCTCTGAGCTTAAGCCACATTGACCGAGCATCTCAGACCAATGGCACTCTTCGAGCTTAAGCCACATTGGTTGAGGAATAGTACGGTACCGTTCGCCCCCTTAATGACATGTCATCTATCCTGATTCACGCAGGTAGAGTAATGGGCTTCATTATATTTTCACATCAATCATAATTCTCATGTTTATCAACATCTCAATTTTCTTGTTTTGCAAACATATAGTCATACTCATACATACTGGATAACATCTTTTCATTTATTTAACTAGGTACATCAATATTCTCATGCTTATCATCCATGTTAACATTCATTTTTTTCTATATCACAACATAACATGTTCTCACATCAATACTTGTATATATAATTATCCTTATTTCTCTAGATTGACAATGACTTTCATTTATTTACCTGAATTTCTCATTTGATAACCACATTCATAATTACAAATACAGAGCATTCACGACCGTGATTACTAATTTCATGCCCGTGAATTAGTTCACATCCGTAATCCCAAGCCATGAACACTACTGGAATGAATCGTCCAAAAGCATTCATGGTCGTAATTACTCATTCACGCCCGTGAATAAGTTCACGTCCGTGATTACATCCCGTGAACACTTCTGGAATGAATAGTACCATTTCCACACAAAAGTCACAACCGTGATACAATCAAGTTCATGCCCGTGACTCAATAGTCACGCCCATGACTTTCAACAGGAAATCTGCATATTCACTTTTCATTCATTCTAACATCATCCAAATCATACCAAATTCTATTTCATGCATTCCTAAGGTTCTTTACTCAACTTATTACTTTATAATACATGTAAATGTCTTGATCATACAAGATTTTCTAACATGCATCATTAATTCAATGTCACACAAGGATCTCATTCATACATGTCTAAACCTATGGTTTCATGCCATAATCATCATCATTCTTGAAATGCATTTATCAAAAATCATGTTCAACATGCATTATTTCAAACAAAAATAGGCTTTTGCCTTAAGTTATGCACAAACCTTAATCTTTCTCCTTCACTCTTCTAGGTAGCTTTCTCTTTTCCTTTGCTTCTTAGAGCTTGTTCCTTGTCACTTGGAACTCCTACAACATCATAAATCATTATTATCATATGATTTTCTCAAGACCCTAAACTCTTTTATTCTCTCTCAAAACCCTAGTTTCTCTTTCTTTCCACATAAGTCTAAGATGAGCTCAAAATTCGAACTTCCTTTAAGAAAAGATGAAGAAGAAGAAGAAGAAATGCTTATTACCTTACACTACCACTTTGGAGATTTTCTCTCTCCACAAAACTTTATTCTTCTTCCTCTTTCTTGCTCTTTCTAGCTTCTTTAGGAGTTATGGACCATGAAGATCACTTGTTCTTGCTCTTTCCCTTCTCTTCCCTTCCTTTCTCTCTCTAGAAATCAAGATTGGCTATGGAGGAGATGGGGCTGGTGTGACTGGTAGAAAAGAGAGAGAAGAAGGCAGAAAATGAAGAGAAGAAGAAGAAAAGAAGGCATTAAATAGGGTACCCATAAGTCTTCATGTGGGACCCACCATTTTGACCATTTCTTGACATTAGGCTTAATGAACCCATTAATCTTATTCTTCTTCATTGAGTGGCCAGCCAAACCTATCAAAATGTCCCCAAAATTAATATGTTGATTAGCAATTAAACTCATTAATCCTCCAATTTTTGGTAAATTGCAATTTGACCCCAAAACTTATCAAATTTTGAAATTTAGTCCTTTGCCGTAAATGAACTTCTTTAAACTTTATAATCACTTAATGAGGCATTTATCATTTAATTTAGCCATTACTTGATCAATTTTTTTTTGTTTGTAAAAATCCGAATTTAGACTCCGATTGGTCAAACGCGTCAACTTCGCGACACGTGCAACTCGGAGCCTAAATTAGCTGATATTACATTTGTACCTGGTAGCACTCAAACCCATGCTGCCAAAGAGGGTGTTCTAGTTTGTGGCACTTGCCACAAGAGCCATAGAGGAGAGTGCTGGATGAATATAAGTGCTTGCTTAAGATGAGATATAAAGAGCATATAAAGAGGGATTGTCCTATGATTTTTCTAGCAGTGCACCTACTTAGACTACATGGTCAGCTCCAACTTAGACTAGATAGTAGACTAGAGGAGGTCATACAAGACCTGCCCAGACATCTTCAGAGATTATTAATATGCCACGACTAGACTGAGTTCTAGGCAGAGTTTATACTATGAGGGCTAGAGAGGACTAGGAAACTACTAACGTGATTGTTGGTATGTTTTCTCTTTGTGACTTAGGAATTTGTACATTAGTTGATCCGAAGTCCACACACTCTTATATATATGCACAAGCACATTTAGACAACATAACATGGTTAGAGAGAAACTTGAATATGAGATTAAGCTAACCAACACCCTAGGGCACAATATGATAGTGCACTGAGTATACAAAGGGTGTCCATTAGTTAGTCATGGGAAAGAATTCCCTACAAACTTGATATAGTTGCTATTTCATGAGTTTGATGCCATTTTGGGCATAGATTGGCTTCACAACATGGGATAGTAGTAGATTGCAAGGAAAAATTTGTAGTACTTAAAACACCTGAGCAAAGAGATGTAAAAGTGGAAGGTGAGTTATTCCCATAGTCTCCACGAGTTATTACAATAATAAAGGTTGAGAGGATGATGAGAAGGGATATTAAGCCTATTTTTCTTATGTTGTTGACACTAGAAAGGAAGGTCTAGATCTTAAGGATATCCCTACAGTTAGAGAAATTTCAAATATTTTTTCAGATGATCTACTTAGGTTACCACCTAACAGAGAGGTTGAGTTCTCTATTGAGCTCACATTGGGTACAACACCCATATCAATAACATCATATAGAATAACACCATCTAATTTGAAAGAATTTAAGGCTCAGTTATAGGAATTACTAGACAATGATTTCATCAGACATAGTTTATCTCCATGAGATGCATCCCGTATTGTTTGTGAAAAAGAATGATGGGTCTTTGAGGCTATGTATAAACTACAAATAGTTGAATAAGGTGACAATCAAGAATAGATATTCGTGACCATGGATTGATAACCTGTATGATTAGTTGAAAGGTGCATGTGTGTTTTCAAAAATTGACTTGAGATCCAAGTATTACCAGTTGAGAGGACATAGCTAAGACAACATTTAGAACTAGATATGAGTATTATGAATTTATAGTTATGCCATTTGGATTGTCCAATGCTCCAAAAGTCTTTATTGACTTGATGAATAAGATATTTAGGCCTTATCGAGACCAATGTGTTATGGTTTTCATAGATGATATTCTAGTGTACTCTAAGACATTTGATGAGCATGATCAGCATTTGAGGATAGTGTTGTAGACACTTAAGGTGTATAAATTGTATGTCAAGCTCTCGAAATGTGAGTTTTGGCTTGATAAGGTGGCTTTTCTTGTACATATTGTGTTGACAAATGGTATAAGGGTTGATCCTGACAAGATAAAGGCAATTATGAGTTGGAAGCCTCCTCGTAATGTTATAAAGATTAGGAGTTTTCTTGGGTTAACTAGTTACTACAAGAGATTTTTAAAAGTTTTTCGATGATTGCTTCTCCTTTGATTAGACTAATGAGGAAAGATGTGAAATTCGAGTGGATAGCGAAATGTCAGGGAAGTTTTAATAGTCTAAAGAAGATGTTAACAAAGGCTTCAGTTTTAACACAACAAGACCTTGATAAGAAGTATGTTATCTGTAGTGATTCTTTTCATAATGGATTAGGGTGTGTACCGTTGCAAAAAGACAAGGTAGTACCATATGAATCCAAACAAGTAAAGACACATGAGAAGAATTACCCCACACATGACTTAGAGTTGGTTGTCATTGTCTTTGCATTGAAGATATGGTGCCACTATCTTTATAAGGAGAAATATGTCATTTACACAGACCATAAAAGTTTGATATATCTTCCTACATAAAGAGACCTTATAACTGTGTTATTGACTACCATCCAGGTAAGGCCAATATTATAGTTGTAACACCCCCTCACCCCAGCAGCTTGTGCCCGGATGAGGGTATGCTACGCTGACTTCATTGATTAAAATATCATTTTTAAAAATTGTATACATGAAAATCATTTTCATTTACTATTTATTTACTTTGCATTTATAAAAAAAATATAACATAAAAGTTAGACTACATTTTTATATAGTAACATGTTCTTTACAAAACATACTGTTTATTTTACAAATACTACAAAATAAAATTTACAAGATAATATACAAAAGTTGTGTAACCCACGAGATGTGCAACAAGATGCTTTACTGGATTAGGTCACCGCTGGCTTTGTCTACTATCTTCTATTTATTCTTTACTAAATCTGCATGAGAAAACTCCCACACTAAGCTCTTGGCTTAGTGGTGCATATAAATAAGGTAATAAACTATTTTATGCAATCATGCATTATCATATCTCAACTCATGCTTAATCACATTCTCATGCAAATATACATATCATGGTATTCTAGCATGTATAGACATCAAATTACATTATTTTATGTCATATTTATTTATTTTATTATCACCTTATTGTATAACACTAAAACTTCTTTTTATACATTCCACAATTCATAATTCCATTTTTATTATCAATAATTCTTTTATGTTTCATGACTTTTTATTTATGTCTTTATTTATGCTCAGGACACCTATGAACCACTGACTCGAATAACGGAGTTGCCATCCAGGCACTTAGGAGTGCCACCCAAGCAATATGATGTGCGCATATAAGTGCCATTACCGGCTTAGATAACAGTGCCATTACAAGCGTAGATAACCGTGTCATTACCGGTGTAGATAAAAGTGTCATTACCGGTGTAGATAACAGTGTCATTACCAGTGTAGATAACAGTTCCATTACCGGTATAGATAACATTTCCATTATCAGCATAGATAATCATACCATTAATGGATTTAATCATTTTCATCATACTCCCCCCTATTTGGCATGCCAAACTATCCTAAGTTGGTTCTAGTTAGGTGTTCTAGGGCTTATACAATTTCATTAAAATTCATAAAAATTAATTTCATACTTTTCATGCATGTAATATCTCAAAATAATCATATAATCACTCACTTAAAATAATATTTACATAATATAACAAAGTTCTCATCATTTTACTCATTTCATTCCTCAATTCACATACTGCACTGTCACTGGCAGATTCTATTCTTTGTCTTGGACCTTAATTTTGGTCCTGTTTAATTATGAATTTAGTTACATGATCTTCATAAAAATTTTATATATGGATCTTAGATTTAATATGCAACTTGAATCACTTAATTTTGAGTTACGTATCAAAATCTATGATAAAATGAACACTGATTGGTCACTAGCAATTCTGCCAGAATTTTCTGAACAGATTCTAAATCTGAACTTTATGAATTTTTCTGGACAATTACAAATATATTCAGATATTATGGTATAAATAAAAATTATAACCCTATGTCTTAGATTTCAAACTAAACAAATAAAACACAAATTCAAACTTCATAACTCAAGTTATAACAGTTTAAGTACTTACTGCTCATTACTAACAATTCTGCCTGGAATTTCTGGATAGATTCTATGTCCAAACTTTATGAATTGTTATGGACAATTACAGACGTAATCAAGATTTATGGTCTAAATGAAAGTTATAGATACATGTCTTATCTTTCAAATCCAACAAATAACATGCAAAAATGAGTTCTATAAATTAAGTTATAACAGTTTAAGTGTTCACTGGTCATCCATTTCCAGCAAATAATACATACATGAACTATCTTCAATTTTTATCAAAATAAATACTAAGTCTAGCAAACATGCATCCCCAAGATTTTTCATCACAAATAATATTAATTCAGAATCATAAACATACCAAATAATTAATTTATGTAATTAAAAAAATTAAAATAGGCTATTGCCTTAGGTTATGCACAAAACTCTATTTTTCTCTTTTCTTTCTCTTTATTTCTCTTTCTCCTTTCCTTTGCTCCATTGATCTAGTTTCTTGTTAACTTGAGTTCCTACAATTTAAAATCAGATTATTAAAACTTCATAAACCCTAATTTTTACTCTTTTTCCTTACTCTCATAAGCTTCCTTAGGCATAAAAATGAAATTTCCCATGCCTTTCTCTATCTTTTTCTCACTTTCTGTTCTTAGAACAAGGTTTGGTTATGGCTGTCCAATTGAAAAACGTGGCTGGTGTGGAGAACATAATTTTCCTTAATGAAAATGGATAAGGAAGAAGAAGAAACAATCAAGAGGAAGATGACAAAATTCATTAAGATGGGGGGACACCTAAGCTCAATCTAGAAACCTTCATTAAGGTTAAATGCATGTATCGTAATTAGCTTATTAAAATTTGCCATTTAGTGTGTTATGCTTCAAGAAACATGGTCTGGTTTGAGGGAAAGATAAAATTCTTCTAGATGTTTAAGTGATAAGGAAGAAGAGAGGCAATTAAGAGAAAATGACAAACTTAATCAATTATGGGACACCTAAGCTTATATACATTGAATATCTCATTCATGCATGTCAATTGCCTTCTTAAAATTTTCCACTTGGTGTGGCTGACCTCCTTATCCATTTTATGTCCTAATTCATGCATTTAATTGATGATTATCCTAATTAATCCTCAAATTTTTGGCAAATTGCAAATTGACCCCTAAACTTTTCAAAATTTGCAATTTAGTCCTTTATCGAAATTTAACATCTTAAAATATTTTGAACACTCTATTAGATATTTTTCATACTTAATTGCCATTATTTTCATTATTTTTCAATAAAAATCCAATTTTAGACTTCAGTCGAACCGACGAGTTGATTAAACAACTCGCATGACTTAGGTCTAAATTAGCGGATATGATAATAATCAATGCATTAAGAAAAAAGATGATGGCAGAGTTGTACATCCAGTCTACACTTAATTAGGAGATCATAGATGCGTAGAAGTAGGATAATAAGCTTCTTGAGACTGTTGAGTTGGTCTCTCAGGGGGAGAAACTTGGTTATACAATTGAGCTAGAATATGGCCTATATTATCAGGATGAATAATGTGTGCCTAGTGTCGATGAGTTAAGATAGAGGATCCTATAGGAATCACATGAGACCAGATATGATATGCACCCGAAAAAACACTAAGATGTATCATGATCTGAAAAGTAAGTACTGATGGTCAGGTAGGAAGAGAGATATAACAGAGTACACAACTAGATTCCTAACTTGTCAATAGGTTAAGGTAGAACATCAAATACCATCAGGGTTACTACAACCTATCACTCTACTAGAATGGAAATGGGAACAAATCATTATGGACTTTGTGACTAGGTTGTTAGTGACACCTAGAAAATATGATGTCTGAGTTATAGTGGATAAGCTTATGAAGTCAACTCACTTGTTGCTTATCAAGAGAGATTAATTTTTTAGTAGACTACTAGAGCTTTATGTTAATGAGATAGTACAACTTCATAGAGTACCAATCTCTAGTGTTTCAGACAAGGAACTTAGGTTTACTTCTCAGTTTTAGGGTAGTCAACAAAACATTTTGGGTACCAAGCTCAGTTTTAGCATAGCCTTTCATTCCTAGACAGATGGATAGTTAGAAAAGGTTATACAAATCCTAGAGGATATGATGAGAAGTTGTGTGACTGAGTTCAAAGGTAGCTAAGGTAGGTATCTTCCTTTGATGGAGTTCACCTACATCAACAATTATTAGTCTAGTATTGAGATGGCTCTTTATGAGGCACTATATGGTAAAAAGTGTTGAACACCCCTATGTTGGACAAAGCTCAGTGAAAGAAAGCTAGTGGGGCTAAACTTGTTACATAAGATAGAGGAAAAGGTACGAGTTATCCAAGACACATCAAAGGTAGCTTCAGACAGACAAAAATCATATACATATCTCAAGAGGAGAGACATAGAGTATGTAGTTGGGGACAAGATTTTCCTGCAAGTTTTCACATGGAAAAGGGTTTAGAGATTCAAAAAGAAGGGCAAGTTGAGCTCGAGATTCAAAAAGAAGGGCAAGTGGGACCAATTGCTTACAGACTTGCTTTACCACCAAAGTTGAGCAAGATTCACGATGTATTCCATGTATCCTTATTGAGAAGATATAGGTCAGATCCCTCTCATATTATTCCAGTTGAGAGTATCAAAGTGAGATGGATTTGACATATAAAGAAGAGTCATTCCAGATTCTAGCCATAGATATCAAAGAACATTGGAACAAACGAGTAGCATTAGTTAAAGTCTTATAGAGAAATCATGCAACATAAGAGGCTACATGGGAAAATGAAGAAGTGATGAAAGCCTAGCATTCATAACTATATAGAGATAGTAAATCATGTAATTTTGAGGATGAAATTCATTAAGGGAGAGAGAAATATAATGCCTGTAAGTTATAGCCTAGAAATAACATGTAACAAGAGTATATAAAGTGTATATAGATGGTATATAAGTGATTAAGGGTACTGGAAACATGAAAATAGTTAAAAGGACTTTCAAAGTGAAATTTCCTAGTGTTCATGCCTATGAACATAAAATCATGGCCGCAAATGTCGCAAAATTGGAATTCTGAAATGGATGTGTAATGCCCGTAAATAGGGTCTATAAGTTGTATTAATGGTGAGTGAGAGTTAGGAGTTATGAAGAGTATTATAAAGTCTTAAAGCTACTGATTTTTACTGATTAGGCTCGTGACAAGTGGTGTCACGGCCGTGAATATCATATTTTTAATAAACAAACCATAAAAGTTAATTACGAGTATGAATAGGTGGTTCATGCTCATGAAAAAGGAGTCACAACTGTGACTCCTGGCCAAATAGGGTAGGTGAGATAGCTGTGATTTCCTTTGCTACCATCCTTTTAAAATTTTCTCCTCATTCCCTAAAATCCACCCAAAATGCCACATTCATCTCCTTTTATTATTAGACCTTTTTTTCCTCTATTTTTGGAGATTCAAAGAGCAAGTTTCATTAGAGGAAAGTGAGAGAGATGAGTAGAGAGTGCTTGTGAGCTTATGAGAGAGGAGCTCGGTTTAAGGTGTCTTTAAGTTTGGTCCTAGTTCTAGAAAGCTAAGGAAATGGTTTTTTTTATTCCAAGAGCTGGTAGAGGAGCTGGAAATCCTTCTCAAGGGAGAGGACAAACTTGAAGAGTTCAAATGTTGGCTAAGCACCATCCTAGGTGTAAGGTTTATACATAACCATATTCAACGTCTTAAGTTACATGTTCTTGTTTATTTCCCTTTAATGCATGTTGTGAGTGGTCATTGGGGTTATAAATGACATGTTTTGGGGCTGTATTGCATTGACGGTAAATATGTTAAAATGATAGATTTGACATATTAAATGGGCTACATTTATTATTGTTAATATTTAGAGATGTTATGGATATGATATATGACCTATATGGATGTTGGAGTGTTGATAGGGTAGTTGATGTTGGTCAACTGTAAAGATTATTGCATGTGAAAATGGTATGAAATGGCATGCGAAACAAGGCTGATTCATTTTGAGGTGATATACCTCTGTCGTATAGTTATAACATGGTATGTGAATGCATTGTTATGGTTATGATTTATGAGAATCATGGAATACGAATTAAAATTGCATTATGGAAATGGTAAGTGTGTGATAAATGGTTAAACCCAATACTCTGACTAAAATTAGAGCTAGAATAGGTGGCATGCCATTGAGGGGAGATTGGTACCAGATGACGTAGGTTGGTCACATTCAAGATTCTTTGAAGACCCAGGGTTTAAGCCAGGTGTGCTTTCTTCAATTATTGATATATGCACACTCTTTTTCCTCAGACAATTATTCTAGAAAGCTTATGTAGGTACCACGAGGGCTCGAGTGAGAGCCGTAGATTTTTTGTATCCAATTTAGTCTAGTTATGAGTAAAGCGTGTAACATATTGATTTAAATAATTTGCTAAGTGTGGTATACACTTGTATGATTAATATTATATGTTTTAATATATGAGATTATTATGTTATGTCATGTAGAATATGAGTTAATGCATGTACAGACTTTCTGGTGAGTCATTATGGTAAGTTGGTAAAAATATAATGCATATTGTATATGTCATATGTTGTGCTTTACATGTTGTTATGTACCACTAAGAATTAGTTGCTTTGCGTATGAGTTTTCCATGCACAGTTTTAGAGCTTAAGAGAGGAGCAATAGAGTAGGATACCTAAAGATCAGAGTCAAGGATACATACTTGAGGTAAATGATACAACTGTTGTATGTTTGGTTTTGTTGGGTTTGGATAGTTATAGATTTACATGCTTTTATTCTCAGAGACATGTAGTTTTTTAACTACTCGTTTAGTAAAACCTTGGGTTGGTGTATGTCCATACAAATATTGTATTTAATCTTTTAATTTTATCAAGTCTTTTAATGATGTATGATGTTTAATGTTTTTTTAATAAGTCATCATGGCCATGATGCATCAAAATTTTAAATTGATGGTGTTTTAAATCATATGCATCATAACATTCTTTGGTACAATTGAGTTTATTCTTAATTTTATCAAATTGTGTTACATTTAATGGTATCGGAGCTTAGGTTTAGGCAGTTCTACACCAGGGTGAGAAGGGTTGCATCACGTGTGGAAGTGTTATCCTATGTGACTTTGGTATAGGCTATTCTCTATAAAAGTGCAAGTTAGATAGCAAGTATGGAGATCGAACCACATGATATGGTTGAGAGTAATAGTCCAACAAATATAAGGGCTCAAAATCAGTAGAGCCAGACTAGTGTTCGCGGGCCGAATGTTGGTCCTTCTCCACAATAGCCAATGGCTGGTCTAGCTGATTAGTCTCGGGATCCTTTGATGCAAAACCTTGCATTCTTTTGCATCATTTGGTATAGGTTATGCCACCACCTCTACCATTGTTGCCACCTCCCTTTCCTTCTCCTTCACCACTAAGGCCTAAGGTTCAGATTGACAAGCTGAGGAAGTATGGAGCCACATACTTCATAGGCAAGATTGAAGATGACCTAGCAGTTGCAGAGTTTTGGTTGGAGAAGACTAAGAGAGTTTTCGAGGAGCACAGGGCTAGGTATGTTGTATCACTCCTCTAAAAGTATGCCCATAATTGGTAGAAGTTGGTTTCGTAGAAGTCTCATATTCTATATCCACTTACCTAGAATTTATTCACAACTGAGTTCAAGAAACAATATGTGCCGAAGGCATATACAAATGAGAAGAAATGAGAGTTTCTGAACTTATGTTAGAGGAACATGATTGTGACAGTGTAGGAGAGAGAGTTTATCCGATTAGCAAGTAAATGTCACTAATTTTAGGATGGTATGAGAGAAAAGATAGGGTTTCACATGATTTCACAGTAGCTTGAGGAATTTGTGAAGTTGGAATATGCTGCTATTACTATAAAATAAAGGATAAAGTTGAAGAGATCAGTGGAGTCATCTAGGAGGACTTCAAGGGACTATCTTTTAGTGCTGCTCAGACATCAAGCAAGAAGGCTCTCACCAATTTCAGGTACTTCCAGTCCAGAGGGCAGGGTAAAAAAAAGAGTCAAATGGGGTATACTAGATAGGCACCATCATCAAGAGCCATTTCTATAGCTACAGTAGTCAAACACAGAAACCAAGAGAGGCAACACTATAGTGTGCATCATGTGGTCAGAACCATAGAGGAGAGTGTTGGGGACCTTTAGAGGCTTGCTATAGGTGTGGGTCTCGAGACCATTATCAGAGAGATTCTCCATTCCATATGGTTAAAACACCCATTCAAACTCAAAATTCAGTGCTGACTCAAGCCAGGGGACAAGGACAAACCTATTATGATAGAGGTGGATCTAGATAGGACATTTTAAAGATGATGAACATGCCATAATCTAGTATAGCACCAATGAGAGCCTATGCTTTGAAGGCCAGAGAGGATCCGAATGCTTCAAACATAGTTGTTGGCACATTTTTTTCTCTTTAACTCAGTTTTTATTGCCTTGATAGATCCAAGTTCTATGCACTCTTATATATGTAACTATATAGCTTAGCAGTATAACATGTTAGTTGAGAGATTAGGTTATGAGGTAGAGGTGACTAGCCTTTTGGGGCATAATACAGTGGTGAACCGAGTGTATAGAAATAATCTCATTGTAATCCAAGGGAAAGAGTTTCCAATGGATTTGATTAAACTTCCCTTCCATGAGTATGACGTTATCTTGGGTATTGATTGTGTAACACCCCCTTACCCCACTGTAGTTCCGCAAGGTAAGTGAGCATTACCCATCTTACTGTTTTATAAAATTAATGAAGTGAAGTAAATATTATTTTTTTATGAAAATATTGCATACATTGAAATAAAAAAAATTACTACAAGCATAAATACTCAAAATTGTATTTATTTATAAAGTACATTAATTTACATTCAAACTATGTTCTTTTACATAGTGACTCACATATTTAATACACATGATATGAAATAAAAACGATACTTTAATTTACAATGTTTTTAACAAAATATACCAAAAATAAAACCAAAGCTGCTAGCTGCTTTCCTCCGAGTACCCTTTTTCTTCTGACAATGCTAATTTCTACGGCTACCCTTCTAACCTACGCGAGAGGAAACCACCCACGCTAAGCTACTAGCTTAGTGGTGCTTCAATGATAAAAATTTTACATACATATATACTCACATATTAATTAACCATTTAATAAATAAGGCATAAAATAAAAAATTATATAAAATCAATAAAATTTAGCAAATACTCAATATTTAACAACTTTAATTCATATAACATTTATAAAAATCACATACGTCGATATTATTATTATTATTATTATTATTATTATTATTATTATTATTATTATTATTATTATTATTATTATTATTATTATTTTGTGCCCATAACACCTATAACCGAACTAGCTAATAGGAATAACGGGGTTGTCATTCCTGGCTTTCATAATATAGCGCCGAACGCTTTTATAATAATGTTATTACTGACTTTTGTTATATTGTCATTACCGGCTTAATAATTTTACGCCAAGCGCATTTATAAATTATCATTACCGGGTTTCATATTTGGCACCGAATGCCTAAATCCCTTGATTGACATGCCAAACTATTTTCTATTCTAGTTTTAGCCTAGGTGTCTTTGGGCTTAACTATTTTTATATTAATTCAACTATCATAATTATTCACATTAATTATTATATATAATTATCACAATACATGCACAACTCCAATATTTTATGTTTTTACCTATGGCAGATTTCGGATCTATTTTTGGGCTTCATTTTTAGCCCATTTATAATTAGAATTTAAAATTATTTCCTTCTAAAAATTTGTCACTTATTTTCTTAGCTTTCATATTCATCAAAAATCACTTAAATCTCATTTTTCTATCAAAAGTTATGGTTAATTTAATACTGAATCATCACAGATATTTCTGCCCAAAATTTTATGGTTAGATTCTAGGTTTGAACTTCATGCATTTTTCTGAAAAAATATAGACATAATTAGATGTTATGATCTGAATACAAATTAAATCCCTGTGTCTTAGCTTTTATTTCCAAATAAAGAACATACAAACATGAGTTCCAGAACTCAAGTTATCATCAAAAGAGTCAGGGCTGTTCCTGGAATTTTGTACTTGAGCCATCAATTGGCATCAATCCATATTTCAACTACACCTATCATTTGCATACATTTTAATACTAAAATTTCTAGAATTACAACTACATTCATGTGTCTCAATTATTTCACACCATTTGGTCCCATTTCCATATAAAATATCAAAAACAACAACTAATTACATCACACATCAAACACAAAATCATATTAAACTTTAACACCTAATTACACACATATGAACATCATATAAAAATTTTATCAATGAAGCATATACCTAATCAGCCTTGACTCTTCCCTTAATCCTTCTTTTTCTTCCTTTATTGGCTAGCTTTCTCCTTGCCTTTGTCACCCTCTTGAGGGCCTCTCACTTGTTCACTTATTTTTTCTACACAATCATACCACATCTCAATTCCAATATCCATTTTCAATGCTTTTCATGTCTACATAGTATTCTAATGTTCCTAATATGTTTTACACCTTAATTGAGCTAAAATGTACTAAGGTTAAACTTTCCTCTTACTATGTCATGGCTGCCCAAAAACTATATCCTAGTTCCCAATTCATTTTCTTCAATTCAACACTCAAATCATACTTCACTTATCACCAATTGTTGTGCTTCTATGCTAATTTCAATTTTCCCCAAATTTCTTTAACTATGGCAGCCCCTCATTCATCCATTAACATCATATTTTCTTTAGTTTTTAAGCCATAAAATAATTAACTAACTTCAATTATCATTAATTCAAAGTTTAATTACACTTCCATCAACTAATCACAAACTTAAATTTCTATGTTCAATCTTGCAACATAACCTATATCTATCAACCCTAATCACATCTATCATCAATATGAATCTCAAATGGAAGGAAAAAGGTTGAATTTAAGAAGAATAAACTAACCTTAAGTGTTCTCCAAGGTGGGCCAAAATCTGTCCCACTCTTCTACCTTTTTTTTTCTTCTTCTTCTTTCTTCCTTCCTTATTGCTCCTTTGGTACCTTTGTAGTAAGAACTCTTTAATTCTGATTTTTTCTCTCTCAAAACTAATTTATTTCCTCACTTTTTCAAGCTGGATTTGCAAAGAAAAATGGAGCTTTAGGGAGCCTATGGTGGACAACAAAGAGAGGAGAAAAAGAGAAGATGAAGATGGCTTATGGAAGAATGTGGAATTTGTTCTTCTTTTTTGACTTTATATACCTTGATTAAGATGTGGGTCCCACTAATTAAAATTAATCCTAATTCTTATTGGTTCATTAAGTTAATTAATCTTGATTAACATTTAAACTTTGAGAAATTCCATATTTGCCACATCTTCCTCCATATTCACACTTTTCCCCAAATAATTTCTATAATACCGATTTTGTCCATAGAAAATTTTATTTTCTTCTAATTCTACCCCTAATCTTTTTAATTCCCAAATAATAATACCCTTAATTATTTTTTTCTTATTATTAGTCATTTTTTATGAGTTCAAATTTAGACTCCGATTGAACCCGCATGCCTCACTACGGTCACGCACAATCGGGGCTTAAATTACTTAATATTACAGATTGACCCTCTCAGTAGGGTGCAATAGTGGAATGTAGGGTGAAGACTATTTAATTAAAATGTCAAAGGGCGAGATAGTGGTTGTTCAGAGTGAGAGATCCTCACAACAGTCAGGGGTCATCTTTATGATGAAGGCTTAGAAGATGATCAGGAAAGGATGTGAGGCCTACTTTGTAACATCCTCGACTTCCCACATATGCATTATTACATGCATTTTATTTTGACATATGCATTTGAATAAAATTCAATTGAACACATGCATTTCATACGTATTTTCGTAGGATCAAGTTTATGACACGCACTAGCTACGTGTCCTAGTACATTGCAATTGTATTGAGTCACACATGTGTATTTATAATCTAAATGAGGATAAAAAGTATTAAAAAAAAATAAATGAAATAAGGTGACTAAATTAAAGTAAGCAAAATGACTAGATTGAGATTAAATTGCATATTATGTTGATTTGTATAATAATAATAATAAAAATAAAATAAAAAAATAAAAGTCAGAAAAATAAATAAATAAATAAATAAAGAAGGAAAAAGGGGACGGATGAAACAAAGAAAAGGAAGATAAGGTGGTGGGTGGTGGCTTTTAACTTATTAGGCAGCCACCTTATCACTTCCCTTCCTCATCTTCTTCTTCTTCTTATTCTTTGCTTCATTCCTTCCATTTCTTTTCAAGTTTCAGCCACCATTTCTTCCTTCTTTCACTCCAAAAATTGCAGGAACAAGATTAGCCAAGAGTGATTATAGGTGAGTAAACATTTATTCTTGTGTTAAGCTTGATTTTGGTGTTTAGGGTTCATTAATAGGCAGTATATTGTTCCATAGTTTTGATGATCTTAGAGATCGAATCTGAAAAAGCTTAAAACACAAACGTTGTTCATTTATGTCTTAGATTTATGGATATGTGAATATATTTGCAAGCTGTTGTGTATATAATGAGATATCCTCTTCGTACTGAAACTGGTCAGGGTGTGAACCCTAACCAAGTTAGGTACTGTGTTACTTGATTTCGAATATGTTAAAGCCATTATTTGAAGTATCTCAAAACATAAAAGTTGTAGATATATGTGTTATGTATCTTTATACCAAATTTCAGGTTCATATGTCTTGTAAATTGTGAGTTATGGTAAATGGAACCATGACTGTTCCATGGTTTGAACTGCCTATTGAGTGCCCGGGGCAGTTCCAGAAATTCTTTTGTCTAAATTGAGCTCCTTAGAGCTCGATTCTGTAACTTATCAAAACATGAAAGTTATAGGTATATGTCTTAGCTAAATTTTGGTACTAATTTCAGCTTAAAATGTTATGTATAGAGTAAGTTATGGCCTTTAGAAGTCATACTGGTCCGGAAGCCAATTCTGTTCTGGACCAGTGAAATGTTTCTTATAATTTGAAGACCTTAGAGGCATAATTGGTAAAAGTTGTGAACATGAAAAATGTTCCATTTGAACCCATATAAGTTTCTTCCAAGTTTCATTATAATCTGATTTACAGATTGTAAGATATGGACTACCCAAATTGGTACCCTGAAACTGCCAAAGGGCAGAAACAGGGCAGGAAACAGAACACTCTTAGAAATTCCACCAAAAATTGTACAATGATCCAATTGGTCTGATATTTTAATATGTTTCATGATTATGTGTTATTTTTAATTAGGAACAAGAATCAGATTAATTGGTCAACTATAGGAAAAGTTATAGGCTTAACAGTCCCATAAGGTCACACTGCCCCATAGGGAAAAGCCTAGCTATGTATATGCATTATGCATATTAATTTGTTTAAGCCGCATTAAGTCTCCCTAATCATGAGTTAATCCATTATATTTTCATGTTAGGCTCACGACATATTGGAGACCCACAAGGAGCAGATAGACAATAAGTAAGAGTCGGGATCAAAGGAGAACGGTGAGTCTAATTATCGATTGAATTCTTAGTGCAAATGAATGTTGCTTGCTATGTGATTCATATGATTGTCATAATTTGTCCTTGATAATATGATGATGGATAATTTGTGACGTTTGTGGTTTGACATATGATTGTCATGATTGTCCTTGATAATATGATGATGGGCAATATGTGGCGTTTGTGATACGTATAAATGGTATACTTGTGGTATATTTGAGGTATATGTTTGACATATGTGATATATATACATGGTATATGCATAGTATATGCAAGGTATATGCGTGGCATATGAGGCATATATGTGGTATATGTATGTTATATGTGATAAGATGCAATGGTTCATAAATGCTTAGTACAAATGCATATGCATATGGACTTAAAAGGCGTTGTGACTAGTTAATCAATATTGCAAAGCAAAAGAAGAGGCCTATGGCCCAACAAATGTGCAAATGA
Source organism: Triadica sebifera (assembly GCA_023653625.1). Taxonomy (NCBI): domain Eukaryota; kingdom Viridiplantae; phylum Streptophyta; class Magnoliopsida; order Malpighiales; family Euphorbiaceae; genus Triadica; species Triadica sebifera. Next base: position 20,400,192 of record CM042897.1, read on the forward strand.
AACAAATGATCAAGCTAGCTAGCAAATGCAAATACAATTGCAAATGCAAATGTTCACATGGCAAATGTTCACATGGATACCCGGGGCAATGTCTGTTTAACTTGGTCACAACAAAATGAAATAAGCAAAGCATTTGCATACATAAAGAGTAATGATTACATGTTTCAACTTTATTGATACTTATATGATACTGATGAATGGAATAGAATACCTGATATATATTGGATTTGTGATTTATTACTATGAGTTGTTTGGTACTTTAGAGCTCATTGGATGATTATTCTCACTGAGCCGCAACTCATCAATTTGCGTCATTTTTCAGGTAAAGAAAAAAGTGATAGCTCATTTTGAGTAGTGTATAGAAGACATGGAGCACAGGTCATTGGCCGAGCCTCATCACTCTCTCTCCTTGCATTCCACACAAGCATAAAAATATGTCATCTGTGTTTTGTATTTACGTGCTTGAATATGTATAGTCATTTTGGAATGAGTTTAAAAATGTATAAATGAAAGCAACTCGTAAATACTTATGTGTAAAGTTTATGTTTTAATATATGTGATATATCGTATTATGGTTTTTAATGTTGACTTGAAAAATTATTGAATGAAATTACAGGATATGAGACTTGCAAGTTATTGAATGAAATTATAGGATATGAGACTTGCAAGTCATTGAATGAAATTACAGGATATAAGACTTACAAGGTCATTAGTTGATTTTACAGGATGTGATAAAAAAAAAAATTTTACTGCCACTGTTAACAGGGTATTTTGCCTTTTTAGTATGCTATGTGTGACTATTTGATACAGGAATAGGTTGAACTTGAATGTATAAGATGTGGTGTTACATTTTTGGTATCAGAGCAGGGATAGGTTCCATGGGAACATGCATATGCATAAGAGCATGATGACATATGCATCTTATGTGTTGAACATTATGTAGTGACATAATTTCATTTATTTTAGGGACATCATAAGACATGATTCACCAAGGAGGGAGAGGCCGGCCGAAATGCATTCTCATGAGGCATCACCTCATTTACATAGAGAGCAACCAGCACTAGGAGCTAGAGCTCCAGTACATGCATCACAGTCATCTCATGCAGAAGTACCCCATGAAAACCTAGAACAAGAAGTATATGGTCCTGAAATGTACAAGGAAAGACGTTATGACAAGCTGAGAAAACATGGTGCAACTGATTTCAATGACACAACAGACCCAGCAGAAGCTGAGACATGGCTGAAAAGGACACAGAGGGTACTGAATATGATGAGATGCACTCCAGAGGAGAAATTTGATTATGCAGTATCTTTGCTTCAAGGCAATGCTTATGAATGGTGGGAGACAGTTCCCGACAGTGATGCACAACCACCGGTTCTGACATGGAACGATTTCCTTCGGGAATTGCAGAACAATTACATGCCTGAAGCATATAAAGATGAGAAAAGGAAGGAGTTCCTGAATCTGAGACAGGGTAACATGTCTATTGCTGAGTATGAGGTGCAGTTCAACAGACTTTCCCACTATGCCACCTTCATGGTCTCTACTGAAAGAGACAAATGCAGGAAGTTTGAGGAGGGCCTCAAATATGAGATCAGAAACAGAATCACAACTACTGATCTTGATAGTTATGCCAGACTTAGAGCTGCTGCAATCAGAGCTGAACGGTTAATGAAAGAAGCTGGGGAACAACAAATAAAAAGGCCATCACGTGAGTTCTTTGGTGAGTCTAGCAGAAGGTCAGGAAAGAGAGGTAGATATATGCCAGTACAGTCTGGTAATAGAGGGGGATACTCAAGCTCTAGAGGTCGTGCTATGACTTCCTTTTACCCAGGCAGAGGACAGAGCCAATATACTGAACAGAGGCCCACATGTACTCATTGTGGTAGACAACATACGGGCGAATGTAGAAGGCTCACAGGAGCATGTTATTTCTGTGGATCGATGGAACACATGTATAGAGATTGTCCAAATAGAGCCAAACTAGCAGAGACTAGCAGAGGCAGAGGAGTATCTGAGACTACGGTTGAGGCACCGAGGGTTTACCCTACTAGTGGGACACAGGGCAGAGGAAGAGGCAGGGGTAGGACTGGTACAATGGGCGGAGGAGTGACCAGATCTAAAGGTCAGAGTTCTAGACCCCCTACTCAGGCCAGGGTGTTTGCCATGACTAGACAGGAGGCGGTTGATGCTCCCGAAGTAGTCACCGGTAATATTTACATTTATGATATGTTAGCATATGCATTGATTGACCCAGGCTCCACTCATTCATTTATATCATTGCATATGGCATCTAAACTGCATAAAAAACATGAGCCTCTGGGGATTGATATAAATGTGAGTACTCCATTGGGAACAGTGGTAGTTGTGAATAATGTCTGTCGTGATTGCCTGATATGCATTGACAGAGCTGAGTTAATAGCTGATTTGATTTTATTGCCAATATATGAATTTGATGTGATACTGGGAATGGACTGGTTAACTAGACATCATGCAATAGTGAATTGCTTTACTAAGGAAGTAATTTTGGAATCACCAAACCAGCCAAGGGTAGTATTTCTAGGTGAAAGAAAACTTGTGCCTACATGTCTAGTTTCAGCGGTAAAGGCATTTCGAATGATCAAAGGGGGATGTGAAGCATATTTGGCATATGTGACTGATATTAGAACCACTGATAGCTTGCTTGAAAATATACCAGTGGTAAGGGAATTTGCTGATGTATTCCCAGATGATCTACCTGGTTTACCACCAGATAGAGAGATAGAATTCACTATTGAACTAGTACCAGGAACAACACCAATATCAAGGTCACCCTACAGAATGGCCCCAGTTGAGTTGAAAGAGCTGAAGGCCCAATTGCAGGAGTTACTTGATAAAGGGTATATCAGACCTAGTGTATCACCATGGGGAGCTTCAGTGTTATTTGTTAAAAAGAAAGATGGAACAATGAGATTATGTATCGATTACAGACAACTGAATAAAATGACAGTGAAGAACAAATATCCGTTGCCCAGAATAGATGATTTGTTTGACCAGTTGCAAGGAGCCCAAATATTCTCCAAGATCGATTTGAAATCAGGCTATTACCAGCTGAAGGTAGCAGAAGCAGATGTTCCAAAGACTGCCTTTCGAACCAGGTATGGGCATTATGAATTTTTAGTAATGCCATTTGGATTGACTAATGCTCCAGCTGCATTTATGGCTCAAATGAATAAGGTGTTTCAACCATATCTGGATAGGTTTGTGATAGTATTTATTGATGACATATTGGTGTACTCAAAGAATAGGGGAGAACATGAACAACATTTAAAAATTGTGTTGCAAACCTTAAGGGAGAAACAACTGTATGCCAAATTGAGTAAATGTGAATTCTGGTTAGATCATTTGGTGTTTCTTGGACATGTAGTATCGAGCAAGGGCATAGAAGTAGACCCAAAGAAAATAGAGGCTATGGTAAATTGGGAAGCTCCTAAAAATGTTTCAGAAATGCGTAGTTTACTGGGTTTAGCCGGATATTATCGTAGATTTGTTGATGGATTCTCCTTAATTGCTAACCCTTTGACTAAATTGTTGAGAAAGAATGTGTCTTTCAAGTGGACTCCAGAATGTCAGAGGAGTTTCGATGAACTAAAGCACAGGCTAACCTCAGCACCAGTGTTAACCATCCCTACAGGTACAGGTGGGTTTACAGTATATAGTGATGCTTCTCACCAAGGCTTGGGATGTGTGTTGATGCAACATGGTAAGGTGATAGCTTATGCATCCAGACAACTGAGACCACATGAGATCTCCTATCCAGTGCATGATTTAGAATTGGCTGCAGTCGTATTTGCATTGAAGATTTGGAGGCATTATCTGTATGGTGAGACATTCCAAATCTTCACAGACCATAAAAGCTTGGGTTATTTGCTGACACAAAAAGAATTAAACATGAGGCAGAGACGGTGGTTAGAGCTATTGAAAGATTATGACTGTACAATTGAATACCATCCAGGGAAAGCCAATGTGGTAGCAGATGCATTAAGTAGGAAGGCTAGTAGCAGTGTAGCTCATTTACAAACATCCTCTTTTCCATATTTGATTCAATTACGATCTATGAATGTCGAATTAAATATGCATGATAGAGGATCATTGATTGCTACTCTTCAAGTCAGACCTATACTAAAGGAGATAATCAAAGAAGCATAAAACAAAGATCCTCAATTGTGTGAGAAAATTGAATCAGTAAGGAAGGGAAACAGTAAAGATTTTCATTTGCAGAATGATACACTGATGTTAAAGTCACGCATATGTGTTCCAGACACTGAGAACTTGCATCAGGAAATTATGGAAGAGGCACACAATTCACCGTATGCAATGCACCCAGGGATGACAAAGATGTATCACAGTTTAAGGCCTCATTACTGGTGGCCAAGAATGAAGAAAGACATAGCAGAATATGTTTCCAAATGCTTGACATGTCAGCAGATTAAAATTGAACATCAGGCACCAATTGGAAAATTACATCCATTGCCAGTGCCAGAATGGAAATGGGAGAAAATAACGATGGATTTTGTCTATGGATTGCCAAGAACTCCACGGAAAAATGATGCAGTATGGGTAATTATTGACAGATTAACCAAGTCAGCACATTTTCTACCTATCAGATGGGGTTGTACACTTGAGAGTTTGGCCAAATTATATGTGAATGAGATAGTCAGATTGCATGGCATTCCAGTGTCCATTGTGTCTGATAGAGATCCACGGTTTACTTCACGTTTTTGGGTGAGTTTACAGAATGCATTGGGAACAAATTTGAACTTTAGCACTGCATTCCACCCACAGACTGACGGACAATCAGAAAGGACTATACAGACATTGGAAGAAATGCTCAGGGCATGTTCTATGGAATTCAGAGGTGATTGGGATGAATATATATCATTGATTGAATTTGCTTACAACAACCAGTATCATAGCAGTATCCAGATGGTACCATATGAAGCATTGTATGGCAGAAAGTGCCGAAGCCCTATCATTTGGGATGAAGAAGGAGCACGTGCATTAGAAGGGCCAGAGCTAGTGCAAGACACAGTGGATAAGATCAAGGTTGTCAAGGACAAGCTAAAGGCAGCACAGGATAGGCAGAAAAGTTATGTTGATCAGCATAGAAGGGAGATGGAATACGAGTTGGGTGAGAAGGTATTTCTTCATGTATCTCCATGGAAAGGGATAATTCGATTTGGCCAGAAGGGTAAATTGAGCCCAAGATACATAGGGCCTTATGAAATTCTTGAGAAGATTGGTCCATTGGCTTATAGGTTGGCTTTACCACCCGAGATGGCTCAGATACATAATGTGTTTCATGTGAGCATGCTTAGAAGATACAGGTCAGATCCTACACATGTACTTAAAGATCAAGCCATTGAGATTGCAGAGAACATGAGTTATGTTGAGGAACCAGTGCAAATCATTGGATACAAGACTAAACAGCTAAGAAATCGAGAAATACCTTTGGTTAAGGTATTATGGCGTAACCATTTACAAGAAGAGGCAACATGGGAAACAGAAGAAAATATGAAAAAGCAATATCCACAACTGTTTTCAGGTATTAATTTCGAGGACGAAATTTTAAAAGGAGGGGAGAATTGTAACATCCTCGACTTCCCACATATGCATTATTACATGCATTTTATTTTGACATATGCATTTGAATAAAATTCAATTGAACACATGCATTTCATACGTATTTTCGTAGGATCAAGTTTATGACACGCACTAGCTACGTGTCCTAGTACATTGCAATTGTATTGAGTCACACATGTGTATTTATAATCTAAATGAGGATAAAAAGTATTAAAAAAAATAAATGAAATAAGGTGACTAAATTAAAGTAAGCAAAATGACTAGATTGAGATTAAATTGCATATTATGTTGATTTGTATAATAATAATAATAAAAATAAAATAAAAAAATAAAAGTCAGAAAAATAAATAAATAAATAAATAAAGAAGGAAAAAGGGGACGGATGAAACAAAGAAAAGGAAGATAAGGTGGTGGGTGGTGGCTTTTAACTTATTAGGCAGCCACCTTATCACTTCCCTTCCTCATCTTCTTCTTCTTCTTATTCTTTGCTTCATTCCTTCCATTTCTTTTCAAGTTTCAGCCACCATTTCTTCCTTCTTTCACTCCAAAAATTGCAGGAACAAGATTAGCCAAGAGTGATTATAGGTGAGTAAACATTTATTCTTGTGTTAAGCTTGATTTTGGTGTTTAGGGTTCATTAATAGGCAGTATATTGTTCCATAGTTTTGATGATCTTAGAGATCGAATCTGAAAAAGCTTAAAACACAAACATTGTTCATTTATGTCTTAGATTTATGGATATGTGAATATATTTGCAAGCTGTTGTGTATATAATGAGATATCCTCTTCGTACTGAAACTGGTCAGGGTGTGAACCCTAACCAAGTTAGGTACTGTGTTACTTGATTTCGAATATGTTAAAGCCATTATTTGAAGTATCTCAAAACATAAAAGTTGTAGATATATGTGTTATGTATCTTTATACCAAATTTCAGGTTCATATGTCTTGTAAATTGTGAGTTATGGTAAATGGAACCATGACTGTTCCATGGTTTGAACTGCCTATTGAGTGCCCGGGGCAGTTCCAGAAATTCTTTTGTCTAAATTGAGCTCCTTAGAGCTCGATTCTGTAACTTATCAAAACATGAAAGTTATAGGTATATGTCTTAGCTAAATTTTGGTACTAATTTCAGCTTAAAATGTTATGTATAGAGTAAGTTATGGCCTTTAGAAGTCATACTGGTCCGGAAGCCAATTCTGTTCTGGACCAGTGAAATGTTTCTTATAATTTGAAGACCTTAGAGGCATAATTGGTAAAAGTTGTGAACATGAAAAATGTTCCATTTGAACCCATATAAGTTTCTTCCAAGTTTCATTATAATCTGATTTACAGATTGTAAGATATGGACTACCCAAATTGGTACCCTGAAACTGCCAAAGGGCAGAAACAGGGCAGGAAACAGAACACTCTTAGAAATTCCACCAAAAATTGTACAATGATCCAATTGGTCTGATATTTTAATATGTTTCATGATTATGTGTTATTTTTAATTAGGAACAAGAATCAGATTAATTGGTCAACTATAGGAAAAGTTATAGGCTTAACAGTCCCATAAGGTCACACTGCCCCATAGGGAAAAGCCTAGCTATGTATATGCATTATGCATATTAATTTGTTTAAGCCGCATTAAGTCTCCCTAATCATGAGTTAATCCATTATATTTTCATGTTAGGCTCACGACATATTGGAGACCCACAAGGAGCAGATAGACAATAAGTAAGAGTCGGGATCAAAGGAGAACGGTGAGTCTAATTATCGATTGAATTCTTAGTGCAAATGAATGTTGCTTGCTATGTGATTCATATGATTGTCATAATTTGTCCTTGATAATATGATGATGGATAATTTGTGACGTTTGTGGTTTGACATATGATTGTCATGATTGTCCTTGATAATATGATGATGGGCAATATGTGGCGTTTGTGATACGTATAAATGGTATACTTGTGGTATATTTGAGGTATATGTTTGACATATGTGATATATATACATGGTATATGCATAGTATATGCAAGGTATATGCGTGGCATATGAGGCATATATGTGGTATATGTATGTTATATGTGATAAGATGCAATGGTTCATAAATGCTTAGTACAAATGCATATGCATATGGACTTAAAAGGCGTTGTGACTAGTTAATCAATATTGCAAAGCAAAAGAAGAGGCCTATGGCCCAACAAATGTGCAAATGAAACAAATGATCAAGCTAGCTAGCAAATGCAAATACAATTGCAAATGCAAATGTTCACATGGCAAATGTTCATATGGATACCCGGGGCAATGTCTGTTTAACTTGGTCACAACAAAATGAAATAAGCAAAGCATTTGCATACATAAAGAGTAATGATTACATGTTTCAACTTTATTGATACTTATATGATACTGATGAATGGAATAGAATACCTGATATATATTGGATTTGTGATTTATTACTATGAGTTGTTTGGTACTTTAGAGCTCATTGGATGATTATTCTCACTGAGCCGCAACTCATCAATTTGCGTCATTTTTCAGGTAAAGAAAAGTGATAGCTCATTTTGAGTAGTGTATAGAAGACATGGAGCACAGGTCATTGGCCGAGCCTCATCACTCTCTCTCCTTGCATTCCACACAAGCATAAAAATATGTCATCTGTGTTTTGTATTTACGTGCTTGAATATGTATAGTCATTTTGGAATGAGTTTAAAAATGTATAAATGAAAGCAACTCGTAAATACTTATGTGTAAAGTTTATGTTTTAATATATGTGATATATCGTATTATGGTTTTTAATGTTGACTTGAAAAATTATTGAATGAAATTACAGGATATGAGACTTGCAAGTTATTGAATGAAATTATAGGATATGAGACTTGCAAGTCATTGAATGAAATTACAGGATATAAGACTTACAAGGTCATTAGTTGATTTTACAGGATGTGATAAAAAAAAAATTTCTGCCACTGTTAACAGGGTATTTTGCCTTTTTAGTATGCTATGTGTGACTATTTGATACAGGAATAGGTTGAACTTGAATGTATAAGATGTGGTGTTACATACTTGGCTCATATGGTTGACACTATAAGGGGAAGCCCATACTTGAGGGATATTCTGATAGTGGAAGAATTCTCATATGTGTTTCTATATGATTTACTAGGGTTACCTCTGGACAGAGAGATAGGGTTCTTGATCAAGCTTACTCCAGTTACAACTCCTATATCAACGACACCATATCTAATGGCTCCATTAGAAAATGAAAGAATTAAAGGCACATGTACAAGAACTGTTAGATAAAGGCTTCATTAGAATGGGGTACTATCAGTTAAGAATCAAGATGAGCGATGTAGAGAAGATAGCTTTCAGAACCATATATGATCATTATGAGTTCTTGGTTATGCCCTTTAGGTTGACCAATGGTCCGAAAACTTGTATGGATCTAATCAATTGGATCTTTAGGCTATTTCTGGACCAGTTTGTGGTAGTTTTTATAAATGATATTTTGGTGCACTTGAGAAGCAAGAATGAGCACGAACAACATTTGAGGAAAATCTTATAGACTCTTAGAGAACAAAAGTTGTATGCTAAACTTTCCAAGTGTGAGTTTTGGCTTGATGAGATTGCCTTCCTAGGGCATGTGATATCAATTGATGGGATTAGGGTGGATTTGAGCAAGATTGAGGCGATCTTGATTTGGAAACCCTCACAAAATGTGACTAAAATTAGGATTGGAAGGATACTACATGAGGTTCGTTAAAAGGGTTTTTTTATGATTGCTTGTCCATTGATGAGGTTGCTGTAAAAGGATATAAAGTAAAAATGGACTGATAAATGTCAGCATAGTTTAAAACAGCTTAAGAGTCTTTTAACAGAAGCTCTAGTTTTGATAGCCAATCCTGGATAGAGAATATGTCATATACAGTGACGCTTCTCACAATGGGCTAGGTTGCATGTTAATGCAAGAAGGAAAAATCATCGCTTATGCATCTAGATAGTCTGAGGCCTAATGGGAAGAAATACCTAACACATGATTTAGAGTTGACAACCATTGTTTTTGTATTGAAGATTTGACATCATTATTTGTACGAAGAAAAGTATTGCATTTACACCGATCACAAGAGTTTGAAATATCTTTCTACACAATGGGATTTGAATTTGAGGCATAGAAGATAGCTAAAGTTGATAAAGAATTATGATTGCATGATTGATTATCATCTATGAAAGGCCAATGTGGTGGCTAATGCACTAAGTAGAAAAATTTTATCAGAGTTACACATCCGACTGATTTTAGATCAAGAGATTAAAGATGCATAGAAGCTTGATGGAAAAATAGTGTAGTGGGTGGAGTTGGTCTCCAAGGGGGAGAGACCCGATTTTACAGTTGAGCCTGATGGTAGTTTATACTACTAGGGCAGGTTAGTTATGCCAAACGTTCCAAATATGAGACAAAATGTTATGAAAAGGCCCATGAGATAAGATTCACAATGCACCTTAGGAGCAATAAGATGTTTTACATATCAGTAAGTAAAAGCTAAACACTAGTTTACTTCAGGATTGTTACAACTAATCATAATTCTGAAATGGAAATGTGAGAGCATTACCATGGACTTTGTGGTTGGGTTGCCGTTGAGGACAAAAAAGGTATGGCGTTATATAGGTGATTATGGACAGGTTAACAAAGTTAGCTCATTTCTTTCCTATCTGAAGAGACTATCTATTGAACAGGTTGGCAGAGTTTTATATGAATGAGATAGTACAACTTCATATAGTTTCCATCTCCATCATTTTAGATCGAGATCCACATTCCACATCTCAGTTTTAGGGTAGTCTACAGTGAGCTTTGGGTACCAAGCTCAACTTCAGCACAACTTTCCATTCTCAGACAGATGGTCAGTCAGACAAAGTTATCCAGATCCTGGAAGATATGATGATATATTGCATGATTGAGTTTGAAGGAAGTTAGAATAAATATCTACCATTGATGGAGTTCACATACAACAATAGTTATCAGTTCAGTATCCAGATAGCTCCCTATGAGGCACTTTACTATAGGAAGTATCAAACACCATTGTGTTGGACTAAACTTAGTAAGAATAAGTTAGTATGTAACACCCCCCTTACCCCATTTTAGTTTAGCAAGGTAAGTGAGCATTACCTGACTAACTATTTTATAAGTTTAGCTAAATGAAGTATAATTTTTTTTTGCAAAAAATATTACAAACACTAAAATAAATTTATTACGAACACCAATATTCAAAATTTTCTTTATTTATAAAATATGTTAATTTACATTCAAACTATAATCATTACATTACAAGTCACATTACATCTCTAATACACACTAGATAAAATATAACTATAATTTAATTTACAAAGCTTTTGATAAATATACCAAAAATAAGTCCAAAGCTTTTAGCTGCTTTCGTTTGGGTACTCTTTTTCTTCTGACAACTATACTATCTATGGCTACCCTTTAAAACTTGTGCGAGAGGAAACCACTCGCGCTAAGCTACTAGCTCAGTGGTGCCTCAAGAATAAAAATCTTACATACATATTTTTTTTACATGTCATTTATTAATTTCACAAATAAGGCATAAAATAAAAAATTATATAAAATCAAGTAAATGCCATCAAACGTTTAATATTTAACTATTTTTATTTATCACAACATTATCAGATGACATACTTTTATATTATTATTATTTTTCATTTTTCTTGTGCCCATAACACCTATAACCAAACTAACTAATAAGAATAATGGGATTCTCATTATCGGCTTTTATAATATTGCACCAAGTGCTTTTATAATATTGCGCCAAGTGCCTTTATAATAGTATCATTATCGACTTTTGTAATATTTTCATTACCGACTTAATAATTTTGTACTGAGTGTATTTATTTTTAATTGTCACCTTGTTCAATTGTCGGTAATCAATACATAATCGAAGGGTGCCATCCTTCTTTTTCACAAATAATACCGAAACACCCCATGGTGACACACTAGGTCTTATGAATCCCTTGCCTAGCAATTCCTGCAATTGAACCTTTAACTCTCTCAATTCTACAGGTGCCATTCTATAAGGAGTAATTGATATCGAGGTTGTACCAGGAATCACATCAATAGCAAACTCTATCTCCTTATCTGGTGGTAACCCTGACAAGTCTTCAAGAAACACATCTAGGAACTCACACACTGTGGGGATGTTCTTGAGTTATGGGCTCCTCTTCCTGGTATCTATCACATTGGCCAAATATACCTCACATCCCTTCCTAATGTATTTCTGAGCTTTTAATGCAGAAATAACACTGGTCAAACATGTTTGACCTTCACTATGAATGATAGTGTCATCCTGCTAGGGAATTTTAAGTACAACTTTTCTAAATCGATAGTCAACAATAGCTTCATGCTTGGTCAGCCAATCCATGCCTAGAATAGCATCGAATTCATGAAAAGGTAATTCTATTAAGTTTGCTGGAAATTCTCTACCCTAAATTATTAGTGAACTGTTTCTATAGATACGATTCACTTTCACATTATGTCTCAGTGGATTGGTCACAATTATCTCATATTCTAAGGTCTCAGGTATCAAGTTCCCTTGTTTAAGTGCAGTTGTGCTTATGTATCAATGTGTGGAAGCAGGATCTATCAATGCATGTAAATCAAAGTCAAATAAAGAAAGTTTACCAACTATGATGTTTGGTGCATCCTGGTCCTCACGAGCTCTCATCATATAGGCCCGAGCTGGAGCTCTACTACCTCCGAGTCTGTCCATTGTCTCTGATACCCCTTGACTCTGTCCAGTACGACTACCTCTAAACTGGTCTCAACCGCTACCACAGCTCTATACCGGTGCCATAGTCTGTGCGGGTGACATACTGCTTGTGTTAAGTCTGGGACAATTTCTCGTCATATGGTCAGTAGCTCCACATCTAGTTTTATCTCATATAATATGTATTAAAAATGTGAATTATAATGTAAGAGACAGAGTTGATTATAATTAATATATTTTATAAATAAATAAAATTTTGGATACTTGTGCTTGTAATAATTTTTATTTCAACATCTGCAATATTTAAAAAAAAATTATACTTCATTTCATTAATTTTATAAAATAGTTAGATGGGTAATGCTCACTTACCTTGCTAAACGAAAGCGGGGTAAGAGGGTGTTACAATTTTTGGTATCAGAGCTATAGGTTTTAACGATTCTTACTTAGTGGGTATAGGAAAATAAGTGCATATTTTTAGCATTTACAGTGTTTTAAGCTGCTATATTCTGATAAGGGACCCTTCTTCTAACAATATAGGTTTTAATGGATACAGAATCAAGAGAAAGTCATGAAGAACAGGAGAGTGATAATATAACTAATTCAATTGCTCATAAACAATCAGCATCAATTAGAGCTTCGGAGCCTAGCGAGATAGCTCCACAACATATTGAAGAACAAATTGATTTGGGTTAGGTACCCCCTTATGCAACAGATGGCTACCTTGTTATAACAGATAACATAAGTTGTGCCACCACTAGCTCCACCACCTCCCCCACCGCAACCAAAACCCCAAATTGATAAATTAAGAAAATATGGGACTATGGATTTTATGGGCAAGAAAGAGGATGACCCAGCCACAACAGAATTTTGGTAGGAAAAGACATAGCGGGTTTTTAAGGAGCTGCAATGTCCGGAGGAGTACAAGGTTAGATATGTCATGTCTCTCCTTCAAGAGCATGCCTATGACTGGTGGAAGTTGGTGTTAGCGAAACCCCAGACTCCAAACCCTCAGACATGGGATTTCTTTGTGACAGAGTTTAAAAAGAAATATGTGCCAAGAGTTTATGTGGATGAGAAAAAGCAAGAATTTTTGAATTTGAAGCAGAGGGGTATGACAGTAGCTGAGTATGAGATGAATTTCACTAGGCTAAGCAAGTATGCCACGAGTATTATTGGAGATGAAGCTGATAAATGTCGTAGATTTGAAGAGGAGATTGGATATTTAGTGGCTTCCCACCAGCGTATAGATTTTGTTACACTAGTGTCCTCTGTTATTACTGTTGAAAGAAGGAAAAAGCTAAAGACAGAAGAGCATTTCAGGAAATCAATAGTTAGTGTGGTCCAGACATCTAGTACGAAAGGACAGATAGTATCCTGACCATTTCAGTCACGAGTTGCTAGGCAGACATTTTCTGGTAGGTGGGATCAGTATTTCAAACTCGTAGCATCATCTGCTAGTTCACTAACATCATTTTCCAAGAGACCAACTCTGGCTATGTGTCAGCATTATGGTAGATCTCATACAGAAGAGTGTTGGTGGTTGACTGGGGCATGTTTGAGATGTGGAGCTACTGACCATATGAAGAGAGATTGTCCCAGACTTAGTACAGGCAGTATGGCACCAGCATAAACTATGACACCTGTACAGAGCCGTGGTAGAGGTTGAGGCCAGTTTAGAGGTGGTCGTACCGGACAGAGTCAGGGGGTATCTGAGATAGTTGACAGATCCAGAGGTAGTAGAGCTCCAGCTTGGGCATATGTGATGAGAGCTCGTGAGGACCAGGATGTACCAGACGTCATAGTTGGTAAACTTTCCTTATTTGACTTTGATTTACATGCATTGATAGATCCTGGTTCCACGTATTCATACATAAGCACAACTGCACTTAAACAAGGGAACATGATACCTGAGACCTTAGAACATGTGATAGTTGTGACCAATCCACTGGGACATAGTGTGAAAGTGAATCAGATTTATAGAAACAGTTCAATAATAATTCAGGGTAGAGAATTTTCAATAGACTTAATAGAATTACCTTTTCATGAATTCGTTGCTATTATGGGTATGGATTGGTTGACAAAGCATGGAGCTATAGTCGATTGCCGATCTAGAAAAGTTGTACTTAAAATTTTCTGGCAGGATGACACTATCATTCAAGGTGGAGGTCAAACATGTTTGACTAGTGTTATTTTTGCATTAAAAGCTCAGAAATGCATTAGGAAAGGATGTGAGGCATATCTAGCCCATGTGATAGATATCAGGAAGTGGAGCCCAAAACTTAAGGATATCACCACAGTGTGTGAGTTTCCAGATGTATTTCCTGAAGACTTGCCAGGGTTACCACTAGATAGGGAGATAGAGTTTGCTATTGATGTAATTCCTGGTACAACCCTAATATCAATTACTCCTTATAAAATGGCACCTGTAGAATTAAGAGAGCTGAAGGTTCAATTGCAGGAATTGCTAGAGAAGGGATTCATAAGACCCAGTGTGTCACCATGGGGTACTCCAGTTTTGTTTTGAAAAAGAAGGATGGCACCCTACGATTATGTATTGATTATCGACAATTAAATAAGGTAACGATTAAAAATAAATACCCACTACCTAGAATTGATGATTTGTTTGATCAATTGAAGGGAGCAGGAGTATTCTCTAAGATTGATCTCAGATTCAGGTATCATCAATTCAAAATCAAAGAATCAGATATGTCCAAAACAGCCTTTAGGACTCGATATGGCCACTATGAATTTCTTCTTATGCCTTTTGGCTTAACGAATGCACCAGTTGCTTTTATGGATATAATGAACATAATTTTTTAGGCCTTACCTATATAAGTTTGTGGTAGTTTTTATAGATGAAATACTAGTATATTCGAGGGACAAAGGAGAACATGACGAGCATCTCAGAGTAGTACTTCAAACTTTGAGGGAAAATCAATTGTATGCAAAGCTATCAAAATGTGAGTTTTGGTTGGAAGAAGTACGATTCTTAGGGCATATTGTGTCAGCTGAAGAAATCTGTGTGGATCTTAACAAAATAAAAGCCATTCTAAGTTGGAAATCGCCCCGTAATGTAATAGAAGTCCGGAGTTTCATTGGATTAGTTGGCTACTCCCGAAGGTTTGTGAAGGGATTTTCAAGCATAGATGCCCCAATTACCACGTTGCTTAGAAAAAAAAACTAAGTTTGAGTGGACAGATCGGTGTCAAGCAAGCTTTGAGAAATTAAAATTTATGCCAATCGAAGCACATGTTCTGACCCAACCTATGTTAGGGAGAGATTTTGTGATATACAGTGATGCCTCTCATAATGGGCTAGGTTGTGTATTAATGCAAGAGGGTAAAGTAGTTGCTTATGCATCTAGGCAATTGAAGCCTCATGAACTGAATTACCCCACTTATGATTTGGAGTTGGCAACAATAGTGTTTGCTTTAAAAATATGGCGACATTATTTGTATGGCGAGCAGTGCTACATATTCACATATCATAAGAGCCTCAAATATTTGTCCACACAAAAGGAGTTGAACTTAAGTCAAAGACGGTGGTTGGAGTTAATCAAGGATTATAATTGTATTATTGATTATCAGCTAGGCAAAGCCAATGTAGTAGCTGATGCCTTAAGTAGAAAAACATTGGCAGGTATAGTTTAAAATTTCCTCAATTATAATATAATACATAGAAATTAATAATAAATTAAAATGAGACTCATAATTTATTTTGGCAGAGTTATGACTTCAACCTACTTTAAAGCAAAAAGTGAGAGAAACTCAAAGGCAAGATCATAAATTGATGATAATTGCTGAGACAGTTAAAAAGAGGGAGAGACCTAAATTTAAGGTTGAAGATGATGGAAGTATAAGTTATAAAGGAAGATTGTGCATGCCAAATGACAGCGGATTAAAGCAAATAATTCTAAAGGAGGTGCATAATACCACTTATTCCATGCATGCAGAAAGCAATAAAATGTATCAAGACCTAAAGACTCATTATTGGTGGCCAGGAATGAAGAAGGATATCGTGGAATACACTACAAGATGCTTGAAATGCCAACAAATGAAAACAGAGCACCAAGTACCATCTGGATTGTTACAACCTATTGCAATTCTAGAATGGAAGTGGGAAAGGATTACTATGAATTTTGTATCTGGTTTGCCTTTGACACAAAAGAATCATGATGCAGTATGGGTAATTGTTGACAGGCTTATCAAATTAGCTCACTTTTTGCCAGTTCGGATGCATTATTTGTTAAGTCAATTAACAGAATTATATGTTAATGAAATAATTCGACTGCATGGGGTGACTATTTATTATTTCTAATCGAGATCCACGATTCACATCAAAATTTTGGAAAAGTCTACAACAAGCATTGAGGATTCGACTTACTTTTAGTACAACGTTTCACCCACAAATAGATGGGCAATCCGAACGAGTTATTCAATTGTTGGAAGACATGCTTAAAAGCTGTGTAATTGACTTTGAGGGTAGCTGGGATAAGTACTTAACATTGGTGGAATTTTCATATAACAATAGCTATCAATCTAGTCTCGGCATGGTACCATATGAAGCTTTGTATGGAAGGAGATGTAGGACACCGTTATGCTGGACTAAACCTGGTGAAAAGAAGTTAATGGGCCCAGAATTAGTGCATCAATAGAAGTACAACCAGACTTGACCTATGCAGAAGAGCTGGTGAAAATCATAGCTCGAGAAGTCAATGAACTACAGAACAAGAAGGTACCATTAGTAAAGGTCCTATGGTGCAATCATGCAGTATAAGAAGCCACCTGGGAGAGTGAAGAAATGATGAGAACTCAGTATCTCAGCTATTCAACTCCAGCTAATCAGGTAAATTTTGAGGATGAAATTTTCTTAAGGGGGAGAGAATTGTAACATCTAGTGATTTAGGCCCTGATTGCGCGTGACCGTAGTGAGATGCGCTGGTTCAATCGGAGTCTAAATTTGAACCCATAAAAAAATGACTAATAATAAGAGATAATAATTAAGGGTATTATTATTTGGAAATTAAAAATATTAGTGCTAGAATTAAAAAAAAAAATTTCCTATGGACAAATTGGTATTATGACAATTGTTAGGGGAAAAGTGTGAATATGGAGGAAGATGTGGTAAAGATGGAATTTGTCAAAGTTTAAATGTTAATCAAGATTAATTAACTTAATGAACTAATAAGAATTAGGATTAATTTTAATTATTGGGACCCACATCTTAATCAAGGTATAAAAAGTCAAAAAAAGGGAAATAATTTCTACATTCTTCCATAAGTCATCTTCATCTTCTTCTTTTCTCCTCTTTTTGCCATCCCACCATAGCCCCAAAAACTCCATTTTTGCTTCATCCAAAACTTGGAAAAGAGAGAAAAAAAATGAGTTTTGAGAAAGGAAAAATCAATAAATTAAAAAGTTCTTGCCAAAAGTAGAGTAAAGAAACAAGAAAGGAAGAAGAAAGAAAGAGAAATAAAAGAGAAAAATAGAGGGGAAATTCAGTCAGCTTTGGAAAGATCTTAATGTGAGTTTATTCTTCTTAAATTTAACATTTTTCCTTCCATTTGAGACCCATAAGGATGATAGATATGATTAGATTTGGTAGATTTAGGTTATGTTGCAAGATTGAACTTAGAAATTTAAGTTTGTGATTAGTTGATGAAAGTGTAGTTAAACTTTGAATTAATGATAATTGATGTTAGTTAATTATTTTATGACTTAAAAACTAGAGAAAAATGATGTTAATGGAGAAATGAGGGGTTGCCATAGTTAGAGTAATTTGGGAAAAATTGAAATTAACATAGAAACACCACAATTGGTGATAGATTAAGTATGATTTGAGTGTTGAATTGTAGAAAATGAATTGGGAACTAGGATATGGTTTTTGGGCAGCCATGACATATGAAGAATGAAGTTTAACCTTAGTACATTTTAGTTCAATTAAGGTATAAAACATATTAGGATCATTAGAAGATTATGTAGGCATGAAAAGCTTGAAAATGGATATTGGAATTGAGATATGGTATGGTTGTGTAGGAAAATCAAATGAACAAGTGAGAGGCTCTCAAGAGGGTGACAAAGGCAAGGAGAAAGCTAGCTAATAAGAGGAGAAAGAGAAGGATTAAGGGACGAGCCAAGGTTGATTCTAATCCTCTATGTTTGAAGGACTGTTACTCTCGGCCACATCATGTGGTTCGATCTCCATACCCACTCTTTAGCCTACACATTGATAGAGAATAGCTCACATCAGAGTCATGCAGGATAACACTCATACACGTGATACAACCCTTCCCACCTAGGTTCAGAACCACCTAAACCTAAGCTCTGATACCACTAAATATAACACCTTTAGATATAATTAAGAATAAACCCAATTATACAAAATGATGCTACAATGCACATGAGTTAAAATGGGATAATTTAAAACAATCATGCACCATGGCCATGATAATTTAAATAAAAATAAAACATCATTAAAAGGCTTGATAAGATAAAATTAAATGCATTAATAAAACAGGAAATACTAGGCCAAAGGTTTTTACAAAACGATTAGTTATAAAACTACATGTCTCTGAAAATACAAGCATGTAAAACTATAACTACCCAACCCAACAAAACTCAACAAAAGCAAAAGTACAACATTGTATCACTCACCCTTAACTTTGTTCCTTAGGTGTCCTCCTCTGGTGATTAACTATTGGGCTCCAAACTTGGACATGGAAAGGTCGTACACTAAGCAACTAGTGCTTAGTGGTACATAACAACATGCAAAACACACCACAAGACATATATAATATGCATGACACACTTACCAACCTACAAGAATGTCTTACCTTAAAGCCCACACATGCATTAGCTCATATTCTACATGACATACCATAATGATCTCATACAACGCATATGCATATCAAACATGGCATATCAAACAACCGACAGGAATCACATAAGTGTATACCACACTTAAATAGAGTTAATTACCTTACTTTTGCCCACCTTACTCATAAGTAGACTAAAATGGATACAGGTAATCTACAGCTCTCACCAGAAACTTTAGGAAACTTGCCTGAGCTTCCCAAAATATTTGTTTAAGGAAAATGAGAGCACATAATAGCTACGAGGGAAGCCCACCTGGCTTAATCTCGAGCCTTCAAAAATTCTCATTCATAAACCAACCGAGAAAGCTCTTAATTCTTACCTCCTAGCCTTCAAAGTGTCTCAATATAACCCAATCGAGAAAGCTCTCATTGCTTACCCTTGGGCCTTCAAAATGTCTCAACATAACCCAACTGAGAAAGCTCTCATTACTTACTCCTGGGCTTTCAAAATTTCTCAACATAATCCAATCGAGGAAGCTCTCATTGCTTATCCCTAGGCCTTTAAAAGGTCTCAAATGTGACCAATCTAGGTCACCTGATATTGATCTCCCATTCAATAGCATGCCATTTATCCTAACATTAGTCATAGTCAAAGTATCATCACAACACATACCATATATGTTTCATATTATTCATAAACCATGATTTCTCATAAATCACAACCATAACATGTATTATCATACCATATTATAACATACAATAGAGGTACTCCACCTCAAAATGAATCATTATTTATTCACATACAAGAATACAAATTTCTCAAGTTAAGCAGCTTCATGCCTGTTAACACCTTTTTTACGGTCATGAAGAACCTTTTCACTGGTAGTTTACCTGTGAACCAAACCGTGATTCATCCCATGATTTAGCACACATTCACAACTATGATCACCTCTTCACGGGCATGAACCAAATTCATAAATCCAATCATGAAGCTGCCTGTGAATGGGTCTACTTCACAACAAAACTCAATTTCACAACATTCAAGCCCGAGAATCATTCACGACCATGAATTTGGAAATTTTTCAAATTTCATACCAAAATAGAGCATGACCATTTACATGCAATCTTTCTATGATTAACCAATGTTAATCACCCTATCAATATTCCAACATGCATTTGAGACATCCCATATGCTATCTATGACTTATAACATCATAACATATTGATTTAAACAAATCAAAATATATCTTAAACTCAATGAAGCATAATAATATCCCAACATGCATTTCAACCCAAAATCATATGTTTTCAATAACTAATAGACATCCAAATGTGCATTGAAGTCACATTAACATACATATGTACAAAATAAGCTTTGAATGTGGTTATGTACAAACTTTACACCTAGGATGGAGATCAGCTAAAGCTTGAGCTTTTCAAGCTTGTTATCTCCCTTAAGATGGACTCCCAACTCATCTACCAAATCCTAGCAAGATGAAAAATTTCCTCTTAGCCTCTAGAACTTGAATCGAATACCAAAAACATAAAATCGAGTTCTTCACTCAAAGCTCAAAAGCTCCTTCTCTCACTCTTCTCTCTCACTTTCTTTATTGAAATAAGGTCTCTCCAAGCTTCAACTATGGAGGAAGAAGGGTTCTAGAGGAAGAAGGAGGTTCAGCTGGCCTGTTTGGTTGGTTAATAGGGAGTGGAGAGTGGATTTAAAAGGATGGCAGGAAAGAAAATGCAGCTACCTCACCTGCCTATACTGCTAGGCTTTACGATCGTGATTCATATTTCACGGGCGTCAACCACTCCTTCACGGGTGTGAAAAAACTCTTCACAATCGTGAAGAACCTCATCACAACTGCTAATTAAACTTGATATTCATGGCCCTAACACTAGTTGTCACGGGCATGAAATGATAGATTTTAGCAACTCTCAAACTTCTAAAACTACACTTAACCCCCCAACTCTCACTAACCAATAGCATAACTTATAGGCCATAATTGTAACATCATACCTTATGCATTTTAGAAAAACCTATCCCTGTGTCTAACACTCACATATGACATACAGTTAGTTAAATGAACCTATTAACATTGATAGTAAATTTTTTTTATCATCACGTCCATATCATCATTCAATAAATCTGCAAATTAACATATCTCACATATATTAAAACTTAAACTCTACATCTAAGATTTACTAGTTGCATCCATTTACAAATCATTGTACAACTCTGAGCAAATATACATATATATTCATATAAATCCAAAATGTAGATGACATGATCTCATGTTCAGGTGGAATGCAAGGAGAAAGAGAATGGTGAGGCTTGGCCAGTGACCTGTGTTCCATGTCTTCTATATGCCACTCAAAATAAGCTATCACTTTCTTTTACCTAAAAAATGATGCAATTTGATGAGTTACGGCTCAATGAGAGTAATCATCAAATAAGCTCTAAAGTACCAAATAACTCATGGTAAAAAATCACAAATCCAATGCATACCATGTACTCCATTTCATTCATCAGGATCATATAGTTACCAGTAAAATTTAAGCATATAATCATTAATTTTTACGTATGCATATGATTTGCTTATTTCATTTTAGTGTGATCAATTTAAATAGACATTGCTCCGGGTTTCCATATGAACATTTACATTTGTTAGCTAGCTTGATCATTTGTTTCATTTGCACATTTGTTGGGCCATAGGCCTCTTCTTTTACTTTACAATATCAATTAACTAGTCACAATGCCTTTTTAGTCCATACACATATGCATTTATAACTAAGAAATCATTAACCATTGTATCTTTATCACATATATACCACATATGCCACACATATACTTCACATATACTATACATAAACCATGTATATATCACGTATGCCAAACAAATATCTCAAATATACCACATATATACCACATATATGTATGACATATGTCACAAATTATCCATCATCTCATTATCAAGATCAAATCATGACAATCATATGAATCACATAACCATAAATCATCTCAGATATCACATAGTAAGCAATATTCATATGCACTAAAAAAATCGTTTGAAAACTATACTGACCTTTCTCTTGTGATTCTGACCCTTAACTTATTATTTATCCCCTCCTTATAGGTCTCAATATGTCGTGAGCCTAATATGAAAATATAATCGATTAATTTATGACTAAAGAAACTTAATGTGGCTTAAACAAATTAATGTGCATAGTTCATATACATAGTTAGGGTTTTTCCTATGGGGCAATGTAACCTTATAGGACTGATTAGCCCAAAACGTTTTCTAAAACTGTCCAATTAATGTGATTCTTATTTATAATTAAATATAAAATCTAATTATATCACATACTCAAATTACAGAGCTATTGGAGCGTTGTACAATGTTTGATGGAATTTCCAATTGTGTTATATTTTCTGCCCTGTTTCTGCCCTTTGGCAGTTTTAGGGTATCAATTTTGGTCCTTCATATCTTACAATATGTAAGTTGTATTAGAATGAAACTTGGTAGACACTTAGATAGGTTCACATGGAATATGTTTTATGTTTACAACATTTATCAATTATGTCTCTAAGTTCCTCAAATTATAAGAAATATTTCACTGGTCCATAATAGAATTGGCTTTTCAGACCTGTATGATTTGTGAAGGCCATATCTTACTATATAGATAACATATTAAGTTTAAATTAGTACCAAATTTAATATAATACATATACCTATAACTTTAATATTTCATAATTTACATAATTAATCTCTATGGAGCTCAAAATGGCCAAACAAATTGCTGGATCTACCAAGGACACTAAGCAAGCAATTCAAACTATAGAACAGTCATGGTTGCATTCACCATAACTCAACATACACAAGAGATATGAACCTAAATTTTGGTATACATATATATAGCACATTTATCTACAACTTTCATTTTTGGGCTTTATAAAATATGGCCTCTATCATAATCAAAACCAATGAAAAATGTAGCTAACTCAGCTAGGATTTACACCCGAACTAGTTCCAATAAGATGTCAATTTATTTTCATATACGCCAAAGTTTGAAAAATTATTTATATATACATAAACCTAAGATATAAAGGAAAAAATTTTATGTTTTAAAATTTTCCATAATCAATTTCTATTGGTATCAAAATTGGGGTGCAAAATACTGTTGCAACTTAACTCTAACAGCTCAAACCAACACTAGAACAATGGAGAGAAGATTACTTACCAAGAATAAACTTGCAAGGGATCAATTTGCTGAAAAAATTAAGTGAAATAAGGAAGAAAAAAAGGCTAAAATGGTGGAATAAGCAGAATAAACGAATCTGAAGTGAGGGAGGCAGAATGGTGAGGAGGAAGATAAGGTCCACCTCCACCTCCTTACCTTTGTCATTTTCCCTTTTTTTGTTTTTTTTCCTTCCTTTTTGTTTTTCTTTTGTTTCTTTTCATTTTTCTTCATTAATTCAATTTAATAATTTTTATTCACATAAATTTCAATTTCATGTCATCCTCAACTAAATTATAAAATGGTCACGTGTAATTCAGCACAATTGCAAAATACTCAGACACGTAGTTAGTGCGTGTCGTGAACTTATCCCTATAAAAATACTATGAAATGCATGTATTCAAGTAAAATATATGAAATCCATATGTCCAAATGAAATGCATGTAAAAATGGATATGTGGGAAGTCGAGGATGTTACACTAATTATGGGCGTTACAAAAGAACTTGAGGTGGCAAGTAGAAGGTAGGAAACATAATGTAAAGCTTAGACATCTTGCATATTCTCTGCAGTGGAGAACAATTCATAGAACGTTCTCTAAATTTGGTGGTGAAGTTTGGAATTTGAGGCTTGGACTTTGTTCGGATGGAATCAACTTTCATGGCACACTTAACAGTCGATATAATACATGGCCAGTTCTTCTTATCGTTTACAATTTGCCTCCTTGGTTGACTATGAAGCGTAAGTATATTATGTTGTCATTGTTGATATCAGGGTCCAAACAAATAAGTTTGAAGTCTCACCTTAACTAGTAAGTTATAATACTACCTAATATTTTCTACAATGTTTTTTAGAGTTTTCAATATATTAATTCCTATATTGATATATACTTATTTTCTAGCACCTATAAAACTTATTCTATGATAGGTGGAAAAAATAAAGGTGCTAAGCTAAAATGAAATGACATTTCTATAAGAAATTTATATTCATAATTACTAGTTAGATTGAAATTTTGTTATGAGTTAATAAAGGTGCTAAGCTATTTTTTGTTATTTTTTTCCATTTTAAATTCCTTCAACAACAAAGAGATATAGAATGTGGATACTATGTTATGAGGTATAAATACGAAATTGTCATATATCAGAGCAGTAACAACACATTGCTTAAGGTATGTTATTTCAAATACTACTTAGTTAATTTATTTAAATGCATGTATGATATATTGTTATTAGTTTAATTATTTCTATATTGTGTTCTCTTTTGTGTTTATTTTGTTTTTTAGACTTTTTAAAATGGAACATATAGTTAAAAACAAATTGTTAAAATTTGACATTTGTGGTCAACTATTTTGTAAGAGAGTGTATGTAATATTTTTAGTTTACTTTG